>JPKD01002250.1:0-35025 GCA_000750935.1 Pseudogymnoascus sp. VKM F-4519 (FW-2642)
GGGGTGGAAGAGGGGGGAGGACGAACTTGGAGATATAATGAGCATATCTCTTCTGCCTCGCCGTCAAAGCCTCAAAATGCTTCTTAATCTCCAGCGGCACCACCGTCGGCGGCGAGTCCGCCAGATAATTCGCCAGCTCAGCTGCGTCCATCGTGTCTATATGATTCTGGAGTGTCTGTTGTTTGATAAGAGCAAGCTGCGTCGTTCGCGGCCGTAATCGTAGGCGTCGTCGTGGTGGGGATAGGGTATTTATATTCGTAGAGTACTTGAGAATGTGTATCCAAACTGCAGTTGTGCTGGATGAAGCTCCTCGACAGAGGGGTAGGCGGGGAACCCAGACCGACGAGCTTACGAAGCGCAAGGCTGACGCGGGGTGTTGCACCACCGCTAATGGTGCGGGGCAGGGAGGAGCGGTACATTGCCGAAGTGTGGTTTTTATAGGAAGGTGCATGTACTCCTCACCTGCATTTTAGGGAGTGGTTTGGTTGGTTTTGTTGGGGTAGCACAGGTTGGCTAATGGTGTGGCTAATGGTTAAGGGGCGGTTCGGAACCCCTGTGGGCGGCTAGAACAGGATAGTGAAAAATGGCCGAGATATTGCCAAGAGTTTTTGCTTTTGGAAGGTCCGTAAAATCCACAAGAGTCCAGGCTGTCGGCAACAGAACAGGAGAACAGAATATGGGAGAAAAAGGTCAGCGAAAATCATGGAGTCTAGACTGTCTGTAATAGAAAAGGGAACAAAAAAACGAGAACAGAATATGGGTGAAAAGTTCAACGAAATTCATATCTAATATATAGGTAATATAACAATAACAGTAACCCCCCTTTCTCTCGCTATGCGTCTGTATATCTCCCGACAAAATATCCCATCTAAAACGCCTTTATCCCATGACTAGTATTACACCCCATCCATCCATCCGCCGCACCCACAATGCTTCATTCAACTCCAGGGTATATCCCATTCCGACCCTCCACCCCAATCCTACCCATCATACATATCTCCATCTCCATCACAACACACCCATTACCTCACCCCATGCACATCATAATCCTTCCCATACCCCTTCGACTTATCCTCACGCTCCACATGCGGACTCTCCTCCTGCCTCATCAACCCCTTCATCCCAGAGATGACATCCGCATCCGGATCCTCAGTATATCCTCCCCTGCTAGGTGCCCTCGATGCCGCGGCGCTAGGCGTCGCGTCTCTATCCCCTTGAGGAACCGGCGTCGGCATGTCTTCTAAGATCGGGGCGTCGCTCTCGTCAGCGTCTTCGTTGATGTTAGAAATATCGGCCGTATCGTCCTCCTCGTCGTATTCCTCTCCGTCTTCCTCATCGTACTCATCGACCGAGTCGCGGCTGATATAGCTATCCCCCATATCACCTACATCCTCGTCCCCATCCTCATCCCCATCGTCATCCCCATCATCCGACCCCCCCTCATTCCCATCCTCATCTTCATCCTCATCCTCATCCTCCGACGCACTAAAATCATCCATCTCCATCGGCTTATCGCGCCAATAATTAAAATCCGTAAACTCCTCCCCACCCCCCTTAATCAGCATACTCACCGGCGGAAAGTAGTGATCCACCACCTCCCTCATATTGACATAGCTCAACTTCAACTTATTCAGCGACAGCAGATCCAAGCTCACCTCCGCATAGCTATTAATCGTAAAGATGCGGTTACTCGGAATGCTGACGCTGCGGTAGGACAGCGCGTCCGTGAGCCTATTCCCGAAGCCCGCGTAGAACGGCGTCCGCCCATCGCCGTAGAGATTCTTGATGTCGCGCAGACACGCCATCTTGAACACCTCCGGCTTGCGGATGTACAGTTCGCGCCGCAGCGCTGCGATCGTGCGGTCGGGACTCATGATTGTGGGTCCGCGGGGGAGGCGGTACCCGTCTTGCACTACGCCGGCGACGTAGGCGCGCGTGGTGTCGGCGAGGCCGACGGAGCGCGAGGTTAGGTACATGATGTTGTACCCGTTTGCTTCGATCTCGGTGTACAGCTTTGCAACGCCGATGTGCGTCCAGTCGCGGCCGATCATGTTGAGCACGTGGCCCAGGGCGTCGGACTTGGTGATCGTGCCGTCGATGTCGGAGATGACGATTGGGACGTCGTGGCGCCAGAGGTACATGTACGCCGTGCACGTCGCGCGGTTGACTGTGAAGGACATCATGTTCGGGCCGGGCTGGAGATTCAGTGCCTTGAGCTGGTCGGACGTCAGACGCAGGGTCTTGGCGTAGTTCCTGTTCGGGTCGCCGGCGGTGCTAGCTTCTGTGAGGGGAAGGAGCGGGGTTTCGAGGCCGGGGAATTGGTCAGAGTCGGACCGGAGGCGCATGGCCTTGATCTCGGCCGAGTCACTGTCGCCGCCGTCGCTGTGGTAGCCGGGGTCGGATGCGACGTCACTCGTGAGAATGCCAGGGGCAGGACGAATTCCGGCGAGTTGGGCTCGGTGGACAGCTGCTTCCTTTGCCTCTTCGCTGCTGTAGATCCACAGGTTTCCCTGCTCGTCGGCCCCGATGAGCGCTCCGATATCGTAGTTCCCCTCCAGCTCTTCCGACAGTAGTTTGCGGGCAATAACCTCTGCCCGCAGTGCATCATCGTCGCTACTCTTGTATCCCGTCATATCCAGCATCAGGTCTCCCGTGTCTGTCACATGTGAAGGGATATTCGACACGGCCAGCTGCTTCGAGAGCGAAATTGCCCGTTCGATCGCCTCACGAGTAGGCAAAGGAGGAGGGCTTTGTGAGCGTTCGGTAAATGTATCGGAGGGCCCATCTTGTCCAGGAGATGGTACCACAGATCGGCCTTGGCGGTCTACTGGATTGGTCTCTTGATTGCTATATGTCCTTCGCTTCTCGACAAATCTATCGCTGGCGGCGCGCCGTTCGAGAGACAACCCCGACCAGTCTCCTGATCGCGGCCTCTCGAGCGTGACTTCCGGAGGGCCCGCAAGCTGGCCGTAGATATCTGGTATGACATTAGTGCTATTCAACACCCCTCCTGGCAAAACCTGCTCACCTAAGTTGTTCGCGCCCTTCCCGAGAGCCGGAGACTGCAACACCGACGGCGGCGGCCTCTTCCCCTTCTCATCCGTCGTCAGGTCCAGGAAATCCGGCTCCTGCAGCCCAACCACCACGGACCCCTCCGGTTCAAGCGGCGGGCTCGACGTCGGCGACACCAACGGCGACGTCTGCAGCCCCTCGGGGATATCGTTGCTAGTCTCAAAGACGAAGAAGGCCTCGCCCC
The DNA here is from genome assembly GCA_000750935.1 of Pseudogymnoascus sp. VKM F-4519 (FW-2642). Lineage (NCBI taxonomy): Eukaryota > Fungi > Ascomycota > Leotiomycetes > Thelebolales > Thelebolaceae > Pseudogymnoascus > Pseudogymnoascus sp. VKM F-4519 (FW-2642). The sequence continues at coordinate 3,257 of JPKD01002250.1, forward strand.
CATCTCCCAGTTTCATAGCATAGTCCTGCTTCGCGTTGTTCACGCGGAACTCGACCTTCTTCTCCGACGGCCGCAGTAGCGAGAACTTGCCAAATCGCACGTGAAAGGGCGAGCAGGCCAGTGAGCCGTCCTCTCCCTCGACGACAATGACGTCAATTGCGCCGCTGAGGGTGGCTGGGTTGATCGAGTTCCATGTCGTCGAGACGGAGCCGCTGATGCTCCGCACGTACTGCATTGTGTGCTGTGGAGAAGGTGATCAGGAGGGTGTGTGTTGGTCGGGAGGAGAGTGGCGTGGGTTGTTGGAGTGTGAGGTCGAGCGGTCGTAGGGACCTTTGCTTATGGGGTCAGGTCAGAGGTAGTGTGCTGGAGGGTCTGTTGAGCAAGGGTGAGGGCGTCAATGCGTATGTGTGCGACGTGTGATTGTGATGGATGTTGGATACAGATGTGGTCTTCGCTTTTGGTGGGTTTGGAATGTATGCACTCGGACGCACGGGGGATGAATATTAATTGTTGAGTCTTCTATTATAGTATTGCACCGCTTGAAAGAAAGTAATAAAGCACGCCGAAGGGTAAGGAGAGTCGGTATGGTCGTGGTTGAGGGGAGTTGAGGGAGGATATGAAGGTTGGGGGGAGGGTTGGGAAGTTGGGGATTTGCTTGGGGGAGACGTCACTTGTGATTATTTGCCCTGTGACGAGGCCGACGAGATGGTCCGGCGTGTCTTGGCGTTGTCTAGGATTTTGGTTGGAGCGGAACAGCGATAGTGGACTGTGATACGCTAAACACGCTGGAAAGGACAGTAATAGCCCAGTAGTAGCCCTGCATCCTGCAGCCTGTGTTAGCCTTTTTCTTTCTTCTACGGGGCAACCAGCGGCCGTTCCGTGAGCCACGAGGACCAGCGGGGTGGTTTACATGGAAAATGCCTGTGGAAATGCTACTCTAGTTCCGCGCTGCCTCGGCTCGCGGGGATGGTGTGGGATGGTGTGAGATAGTACAGGCGAGATACTTTGGGGTAGCATATGATTACTGCTGCCTGAAAAGTATGCAGCAAGTACTATCCCTAGCTATCCCCATCTGTTTTCAGTTCACTCAGACACTAATAGTGTGAGTTGGTGTTAGTGGCGGATGACTGGATTTTCATAATGGGAGATTTTCACATTCGCATGTACAGTAAGATACAGGAACAAGTCTTCTAAGCAGAACAAGCCTTAGAGAAGAGTACTCGAGTATTAAGTAGAGTGTATCTTAAAAGTACTATGCTTGTTACCCTTAAGCTGTTTATTCGCCATACATTCCAACACATGCACTCTCTTTCCCATACTATGTTTGCCCGTTTTGTACTAACTATAACTAACTGTCCTATAGTTATGCATTCCCCTCACTTCATAGAAGCATAGAAGGCCATCCATCCTCTGCATACATACATACCTGCATATACATGGTTACGTCAGTTTACCTACACTTTACCTACACGATTACTCCCTCAGGCCGACTCCTCCCGATATATCGCTTCTCCAGCCGTGTGTACTGTTGGAAGTCGACCTGTAATATGGCTCCAACGGGATATGGAATAGGGCCAACAAAATATGGGATAGCAGTGCAGCTTACCTTCTCCATAGACCAGGATATACCGCCGCATATACTCCTTGCTGTTAACAAGTAGCCCGCCCTCGGGGAGTTATCCTCCTTAACGGGAAGCCGCGATGGACCACCGTCGTGCCTTCCCTACTAGGATATACAACAAGATCTAATGGGTCGTTGCTGCCTGAGCCGTTCCGGGCCGTTCATGGCGTTGAGAATATCTTCATGCCAGGTATGCTCATATCATACCAGATACTAGCTGGTCACCGCCGGCTCGACTTGCAATGTCTTGTTAGATTGCTCGCTCTCACCTCCCCCGCTATACATGCATGCTCCTCCTCATGGCGAGATAACTCAAGCTCTAAACGCCATAGCAGCTGCAAGCCATCTAATCAAGAGGTGGATCAGATACTCCTCAAACGGCCCTCTCCTCCTCCTCCTCCTCTCCTTCTCTTCCCCCCCACCGTAGTCCATGTATAATCCATATATCCCGCATTCACTTATATTGCTTCCTGCATATCCTCTAACTTATCCTGTCGGTCCGACAGCCGCGCGAGGCGCTTTTCCCTCTCTCCTACTCGCCAAGAATTCCCGTCAAAGAATATATATCTTGCCAAGAATACCCGCCAAGACCATTCCGCCCCGCCCCACTCGTCCGGGTCACCGTTGCTTGTCAGTGAAAGGGAAAGGAAAAAAGAAAATGCGAGGGCGAAAGACGGCGGAAAGGCCCTTAATCAAGCTGCAAAAGCGGGACCGAAAGGGTGTTTGTGTGTGTCTACTGTCTACTGTAATCTGTGCCGTGTGTCTCGATCCTCCCCAAACCTCGTTTTATCCACCACTTATCCTCATTCCTCACTCACTCCTCACTTCTTAACGTATAGCCTGAGTGGAATTCCCCCGACTCACTATACTCCTCGCCCATCCTCGCGCCCTCATAATTCCCTCATCACCCACTCCAGCCCTCGGAGCCATCTGCATGAATGCGATCACTTACTACAGTGAGCTCACGCGCTGGCTGTTGAGCCATGCCACCGACACCGATATGTCTCTCGTGCAGTCGATTGTGACCTGCGGCGCCCTCTTCTGGTCAGTCCACACGCGAGCAAATACCTAGAGAGGCAAAAAAACTGATTATTCCCTACAGGCTCCTCCATCGCGCATGGCTCACCCTCTGGAAGCCGGTCCCAGATCTCATCACTATCCTCGGCGTCGAAGTCCCAGAGCCTCCGGAGGTCTCGTTGGCGGGCATAAAGGCCGATGCGGTTACTCTTCACTGGGCTGGGCCTGGACACACGAAGGTGGTGCTCAAGAAGTACTTGATCCAGGTCAACGGTGTTAATGGTAACTACAACCCCGCTCCTCACCGTTGAGGCATATTGCTAATCCACGCTCCGCAGTTGGTGAATCGTCACGTCTCGAGACTGCCATCACCGTAACAGGACTTAAGCCGGGCCACTTCTACAATGTCAGAGTTATCGCCGTGGGCAACAACAACTTCCAAGCCGGCAGCCGTGTTATTCGCCTACGAACCTACAATCGCGATGGACGACCAGACCTAGGCGGGCGCATACTGAACAACCTCGCGAGCGAAGATGCTGCAGGCGCCGTAGTCGACAGCAGCGACGAGTCAGCGGGCGTCCGCAGCCATGGAGTTGGGATTGAGGCAGCTTCGATGCCCGAGGGCTTATCGGCGTTGGCGCGAGAGCCGAACAGTCGTGCTGGCTCGAGGAGGAACACAGGTGCACGGAAACACTCGCCGTCGACGGCGAGCGAGCACCCGCCCATACCGTCGAATTTACCGGAAGGATCTATGCTGCAGCTTACAGAGCGGTTTGAATCGATACGCGGAGAGACGGAGGAGGTGATTTCGCAGGTGGCTAAGGATGCGGATGAGTTCAAGGCGCAGATGGCAGAGCTGATACGGGAGAGAGACGAGAAGAGGCAGATGTTGAAGGAGAAGGAGGATGCGAGCGAGAGGTTGAAGAAGGAGGTGCATTCGTCAGAGCGAGTGAACCGGCAGGCACAAACAAGGAAGACGCAAAAGGAGAAGGCGGTGAGAGAACGGGAAGCGGAGAAGATGAAGATGAATGATGAGATGAAGAAGTGGGAGAAGGATATCCAGGAAATGCAGGCGGAGAGGGAGCTGTGGGAGAAAGAGAAGGATAAGATTGCATCGGATGCAACCAAGAAGGTGGACGAGCTGAAGAAAATCCTGAGGAAACGGCAAAACTCGCTAAATTCTATGGAGGAGGAAATCCGTGTCAAGGGACTACAGATTAAGGAGCTGGAAGAGGAGAGACAGAAACTTCCCGGTGCTCAGGATGAGGAAGCGAAAGCCCTGGAGGCTGCCGACAGGCTTCGGGATTTACAATGGGACCATACGGAACGGGAATTAATGACAAGATACAACGCGCAGAGCATCACCGTTCGAAACCTCGAAACAGACCTCCACAAGGCACAGGCACACTTTCAGATTCTGAATGCACGTCAAATAGCCAACCCCCTCATTCCGATGGGCGATAGCTCTGGGGTGTCTTTCGATATTAGCGGACAGCCAAGGCCGAAGCGTAGGAATCGACAGCGCAAGTCACGTACGAACACGATATCCTCGCCGGTCGATGCGTATCCAATTACCGACTCTGCGTTTCCCAGCGCGAGTGTTTATAATAACATGGCTCTAAATGCAGCCCCAAGCTTTGCTCCGGGGCCGTACTTCGACATGAGCGCTAATTCTGGTGCTGGCACTAGCCCTGACCACCATCATGGCATGAGCGAGGCTGATATCCGTTCCCTCACTGCTGGTGCACCACTCAGTCCGACGGCGACATCTCTACTGCCATCGAATATATTTATGGACGATGACCCGATGGAGAGACCCATGCGTTCCTCTTTTGGTCCCGCCCAATTCCCTACCCTTGGCCCGTCAATCTACGAGGCTGAAGAGCAGCAATCTCCAGGATCATCAAGCCACTCTGACAGTTTGGTCTCCAGCCCGCGGAATTCTCAGCAGAACCTGCGTTTCTCGCTGCAATCGCAAGACAGCTACCCTGATTCGGACAGACGCCCTGTTGGCTCCCGCAGCTCTACTGGCGGTGCTTTCGGCGTTATTGGCTCCCCAACCTCCGAAAGCCCCCAACCACCCGTAACGAAGCGCTTTGGCGACCTCTTCGCCTTCACCGGCAAGCAGCGCGCAAAGACCTTGACCAGCGACATTGGCCACCCCCTCGGCTCCCTCAAACCGGGCCAGAGTCAATCCTTCCCACGCCAAGAAGACGTCGACGCCGCCGCCGCCATCAAGAACCGCCGCACGAGCTTCACCTCCGGCTGGGGCGGAATCCCCTTCCTCAACCGCGCGAGCACTGTCTCCGAGATAACCGAAGGCAACGCCCCAGCACTAAACCGCAATCTCCCCCGCCGCCGCCGGGGCTTCAACATGTTCGGCTCCAGCATCGACGACCCGACCCTCACCGACCGCGACCCTACCAGTCCCCGCCCCGCCTCCATCGCTTCCTCCGACCTCCCACGCCCATCCACCGACAGCGCACCCTTCGGCTGGGCACCATCGGATAGCAACATCCTAACCCGCAACTCCCCTCTCGCGACCAACTGGTCTCTTTCCGTAGCCCAGCCCTGGTCCCGCACTCCCTCCCGCCGACCCTCCATCCAATACGCCTCAACCACCCAACTCACCACCGGCATCGCAACAGAAGATGACGATTTCCTCCCCCCAGACACCCTGTCCACCGCCTCCCCGCCGCCCGTAGGCGTCATTGGCACTCGCCCCGCATCCCAGATGTCGGCGACTGCTAAACTCAACCCCGCGGCGCCGACATTCAAGGCCATGTTCAGCCGCGCAAAGGATAGCACACACCGTCCGCGCCACGGCTCAGACGAGCACGACGAGCACATCGATGACTACCCTAGCAGTGTCAGCCGCGCTAGTGTTCACACCGCTGATAGTGTGGCGGAGAGCTACGACTCCCTCGAGGGCGCGGTGAGCAATACTGCGCTTAGTGAAGTTGCTAGCGGGTCATTCGGCGGTAGCAGTGTCGGGAGAGGCGAGAACTCGTTCCAGAAGCTCCTGAGGAAGGGGTCGAGTAGCAAATTCTCCATCTCATCCTTTCGCGGGAAGGAAGTGGGATTGTTCGGCAAGAGACCCGAGAGGAACGCTAGCGCAGACCGCTCGAGCAGTTTCGGCGAGGGAGAGGAGGAGCTCGCACTTGGTCCCGGTGGTGTGGGCTTGGTGAGTGTTACGAGCTCGCCTATGCCGCCTACGCCTGCTGGTGGGGCCGAGAAGGGGGATAAGGAGAAGGGTGTGGAAAAAGGGGATAAGGGAGGCGATGGGAAGGGAGTGGGGCGGGAGGGGAGGATGAGCGTTAATTGGGGGAGGTTTGGGATTAAGAAGAAGGAGAGGGGGAGGGTGAGTGAGGACATGGAGAGGGCTAGTGAGGCGGAGGGGACAGAGGATGAGGGGAGGGGGAGGTAGGGGGTTGTGATGTGATGTGAGTTAGTAATGATGAGTTGATTCCTACTCTATTTGATGTCTGGTATTTCGTGATGAATGTGAGGGCTTTGTCAGCAGCCGGTTAATCTATAGCATATCTTCGATTATTGTCTATATTTTAGATGCTATATATGAAGATACGAAGACTGCCAAAGACCTCAAGAGGGTTCGTGTCCCTATCAGAGCCCAGTCTGGACACCCTGCAAACTAGAGCGTGACCCCCTATGGATGTGGTGTCAAAACCACCTTCCCACGCACAAGTCCATCAGCAGTAGCTGTAACAGTTACTGCTCCCTTCTGTCCAGGCTTAAAGCGCACAATAGCCAGCGCGAGCCCGCTATACGCCTTCCGCTCCTTAGACGCGAAAGAAACCATATCAGCCGGATCCCCATTATCAGTCGCGACTATCTCCCCCGGACCGCTGACGGAGAAGGTAATACTCGTATCCGCCTGCGCCACGAAGTCTCCCTTGCGATCAACGACTTCAACAGTAATAAACGACAAATCGAGTCCATCATTTTTGATAGCAGTCCGGTCAGCAGTCATCCTCAACTGCGCCGCCGCCCCCGTAGTCCTCACCGCATCCCTCGCCCACTCCTTCCCATTCTTATAAGTCACCACATACACCTCTCCAGGCTGGTACACCACATCATCCCACCGGAAGCGGTACGTATACGCCGCCCTCTTCTGCCTGCCCTGGGACTTCTCATTAACGAATAACTCCGCCTCATCACCCGCCGTGAAGACATGCACAGGCGTTACCTTCCCCACGCGATCTGGCCAGTTCCAGTGGGGGAGGATATGCGCGGTGCGGAGGTCAGGGCGCCAGCGGGATTGGTAGAGGTAGAATCTATCTTTCTTGAAACCTGCCAGGTCGAGGATCCCGGAGTAGGAACTGCGAGCGGAGTAGTAGGGGGTTGGCTCGCCGAGGTAGTCGACGCCTGTCCAGACCATTTCGCCGGCTACGTAGGGGTTTTTGTCATCTGCGGCGAAGACTTTGTCGGGGGAGGACCCGAAGCCCGCGGTGTAAAGCTCGTAGGCGCTGACCTTTTTGCCCACAGGGTCGCCGCCGGAGGTGTCGTTGACGGGGGCGCTGCTGTACCCTGTTACTGGGAAGACGTACGTCCCGCGCGTGCTAACCGTTGAGGCAGTCTCAGAGCCAACGATCATTTTATTGGGGAAGTTGGCGTGGTAAGCTGGGTAAAGCGGTTGTCTAGCAATGCCCGCGAGATTGGAATATGCTTCTGTGTCTCGAATTCCCGCGCCCTGGTAGTTGATCGAGAGGAAGTCCACGATGCGCGGGAAGGGCATGTCAGGGGTAGCGTAGTTCTCCGAAGCAGTGGACATCCGCGTTGGGTCCTCTTCGTGGACGATATCTTTTAGCATCTGGGAAATCGCTGCGCCTGCCTCATCGGTATACTGCTCTCCCACTTCATTACCATAACTCCACCCAAAGATAGAAGGGTGGTTACGATCGCGCCTTACGAAGGAGCGGAGATCTTGCTCATGCCAGTCCTTGAAGATTAGGAAGAAGTCCGAGGCCGTCTTACCTATCTCCCAGGAGTCGAAGATCTCGTCTAGAACGAGGATGCCCATCTGGTCGGCGAGGTCGAGGAGTTCGGTCGCGGGGGGATTGTGGGACATGCGGATGGTGTTGCAGCCTAGTTCGAGGAGCTGCTCTAGACGGCGTTCGGCGGCGCGAACGTTGAAGGCTGCGCCGATGGCGCCGAGGTCGTGGTGGTTGTTGATTCCTTGGATGACTACCTTTTCGCCGTTGACGGAGAGGCCGTTGGTGCCGTCGAGCACGACGGCGCGGATGCCAAAGCGAGTCTCGTAGGTGTCTATCACATCACGGCCAGAGAGGAGACGCGTCACGGCAACGTAGAGATTGGGCTTCTGCGCTGGGACTGGACCCCAGAGTCGCGGGTTGTTGATCTTGACCGAAGCCTTGACAGCTTCCTTCGGGCCGCTTTGGACACTCGCTGACGACTTTGGGAATGATGCTACTTTGGCTCCAGTGCGTCCAGTAACGGAATCGAAGATGTGCACATCTGTCTGTACATCGATTTTCTGGCTAGCTTTTGCTTTGGTTTCAACCTGGACAACGAGGTCTAGGGTGGCTGACTTGGCGGACACATCTTTCGATATGATATATGTTCCTGACTGACCAATGTGCGTCGGGCTGACCTTTGTGAGCCAGACGTTTCGGTAGATACCACCGCCGGGATACCAGCGTGCTGAATCAGGGGGGTTGTCGACTCGAATGGCCAGCTGATTATCATTGCCCGGCTTAAGATATGGAGTGAGATCCAGACGGAACGAGTTGTATCCGTAAGGCCACCCGCCGACTAGATTGCCATTAAGCCAGACAATAGCGTAGGACAAGGCGCCGTCAACGTCGAGGTAAATTGATTTCCCTGCGTCTTCTTTGGCCACCGACAGCTTGCGGCGATACCAGCCGACGCCATGCACAGGCAGCCGACCCATCCCACCTCCAATAATGGGATTCTCTTCCGTATAAAACGGCCCATTGATAGCCCAATCATGCGGCAAATCGACCGCATCCCACGCACTATCATCGAAAGTCATCTGCACATATTTAACATCGCCACCAGGGTTGCCAGCAGGTCGAACGTGGTGTTTAGCAGGGTCACTGATAAAGTCATTCCCCGAAGGGAGAATCCACGGCTTCAGTATTTTGGCAGTGAAATTCGCCTCGCCCAAGTCGGGACGCTGGTCATAAATCAGCCCGTCCGGATTGGACTCCGAGCGCCAAAACTTCCAGCCGGCATTGATGTTAAGCTTAACGCGCCCGCCGTCCGTGCTGGGCGGCTTCGGCAGTATCAGATTGGCTTGGGCAACTTGGTGGCTGAGGAAAAGCCACACTAGGATGAGCCCCCATGCATTGGTTATGTGCCTCAATGCCATTTTCAATGATGACAATCTTGAAGATGAGTATCAATTCTTCATGATCTGACTGTCTTTATATGGACATGCCGAAGAACGACATTCCGGGTAAATGGACCAAAGCTATTATTTAGTATATAGCTCTCCATGGCGATATCAAGGTCCTCTAGACCAGCTCCTTACGCGTGCTGGGATATTTTCCACGAAACAGAAAGGCGATCTCCCAAATGGCATGCTTTATCGTACTTTAGCGGGAGGAGTTGTGTCTATCTTGCACTCTATAGTAATAGTCTTTTGCGGGGTTACTACTATACGGGACAAGCGGTGTTCGGCTTCAATAGCCTAATTTCGGTGACAGACATCCGGGGTTCGCGCTAAGTCCATTCGCAATAGCTGTTTACAGTGATCGCCGGATCTACCTACAATTTGATCATGCATGGTGGGTTTATAACTGGTTACAGCCTGAGGCTTGGTAATAAGTTCCTAAGACTAGAGGCTATACGAGTGCTATTCTCACATCATATTCCAAAGGTCCCGGGCACATTCTTCCCACTGTTCCCTACAATATCGGTATAGACAATCCCCCTCCCAAACATGCCAATATAGACACGTCCATAAATCCTCGGGTCACCCTGAATAATCGACGCTCCTCCATACTGATGAGTATCATCATTGACCCTCACCCACGTTGCCCCCGCATCATCACTCCTATATAACGCCTCCGACCCACTAGGTAGGACCTTGCCCCAAAGGAACAATGCGGGGTTTGACCGCCCAGGTGCTGATTTACCAAGCGTGAAATAAATTGCAACAAGACCCTTGGGTCCGATCCTTGTCCACTTAGTGCCGAAGTTGGTGGAATGCCACAGGCCGGACTTGCCGAGCGGAAGCCAGAGTTCACCAGCTTTGTCAAAGCTCGTCACTGGGACAGCGGCAGCGTCGGCTGGGAGTCCTGTCTTTGAGGCAGGGCTGGATTTGTAAGAGACGCCACCATCCCTGCTGATATAGAAGACTCCACCGTGAACAGCGTAGAAGGTCTTCGCTTTAACATTGTCTGCGGCAACATTCATTGTCGAGACAGTGAGTCCTTTTGGCACAACCCAAGTCTTGCCAAAGTCTTGTGTAGAAGGAGGGCCAGTCTCATTATACGGAGCCTCTGTTGGCAGGGTACCCCAGACGAAGGATTTGCCAGAAGCATCGAGTGCAATGGTGCCTGCGAGGTGGGTTTGGTTGCCAACCCCTGGCGGGCACGAGCCGAACATTGACCATTTGATTCCGTTGTCCTTTGAGTAAAGCCCTGATCCGCAACCATCAGGGTAAGAAATTCCACTGGAGCCAACGCGGACGACGACATCAGGGTTTTGGCCTGCGTAGTCGAGGTTGTCGCAATTGGAGAACACTGGCTTTTCGTACATCGGTTGTGGGACAGTGAGATCCACGTGCCTCATGCCCATGATGTCGCCTACGCCGCTGAAAAGATGGGCACCCTTAGTAGGACTCATCAATGATAAGACGGCCGTCTCTTCAATTCCCTGTGCCTGGATGTACCACTCTGGTGCTTTATTCTTGTCAACCTTGTTGAGTTCGTCTGTTGCCCAGATAGTCGCCCCCGTTCCGTACATGACGTGGTTGGAGTCCCACGGATAGATGAGAACGGACGACATCCACCAACCGAACTTTGCTAAGCCAACAACTGGGGATGGGGCTCCATATCCTCCCCATTGCGAGTTCCAGTTGAAACTGAGCCATGGGACGGGCGTGGAGTCCTTTAGTCGGGCTTGAGAGATTGGGTGTCCCCAATATCCACCGCTTCCCTCGGGTGTCGAAAGTTGAGAGACGTCCTTGTATGTCTTGCCTCCATCATGGGAGTAATACATGCTGTCAAGTGCTGGGCCTGGATCACGGTCGAGTGAGATCACAACAAAGGTGTCTGGGTCCTTGGAATCAACCGAAATTCCGCAGAACCCTCCTGGAGGCCAAGATTGGGGCTTGAAAGGCGCGGGGTAAGTGTTAGAAGCTCCAGGCGTGATATCAGTCCAAACCTGTGTCTTCGTGTTGTATTTCATGAAGATTCCGTAATTGATAGCATATGGGCCTGGGAAATCGGCGAATGATACATATAATACCCCATTGGAAGCCAGAACAGCTCTCATGGGCAGTGGTGCCGTGCTGGCTGGTTCATGGCCTGCATGTAGCAATGCTGGGTCCCAAGCTGACGGTTGTCCTGGAATCGAATGCCAGTTCGCGCCATTGTCTTTTGTGTAGTATAGCCCATTGGGAACATTGGCGCCAACATAAATCGTGCCACTGTTCTTTGGATCGAAAACCACAAATAGGATGCCAATACCGTCTCCGGCTGCATCGGGGTAATTTGTGACGTTCTTCCAGGTCTTCGCCCTGTCCATACTCTTCCATAACCCCTCCGTGCGCGTTCCAAACCACAGCTCGTCTGAGTTGAACGGATTCACGGCCAGTCTCTCTCCATTGTTTCTCCCAAGATCGTTCGCACCCATGGGAAACGGCGCCTTATAAATATCGAAACTCGCGCCTTGGTCATCAGACACGAAGAACGCAGCTGGATCTGTGTCCGTCACGTACCGACCTTGAGCGAGGTACAGCCGGTTTGGGTGGTGAGGGTCGAGAGCGATACTCTCGGTCCCCATCCAATTGACATTTTCTGCGGCGATGAAGTCGGTGAGAGGAAGCCATTGCTGCTTGGGCTCACTCCAGCGGTAGGTAGATCCGATATCAGTGCGAGTGTACATCAGATGCTTCTCCGTGGGATGAGCGACGATGCCGGTGATATAGCCTCCCCCAGTTATTGCCACGGAGCTGAATTTCTGGGAGTAGTCATGCGTGCCATGCTGAGGAGGAGCAGCGGCAGCTCCTGTGACGCAGTTGGCCGCAAGGAGGAGAGCGCTGAAGACACGCAGCTTGACACTGCCATTGCTGCTACCCATGATTACAAGCCGCTGCGATTGGCTTGAGTAACCGCTTTAGCTATCCTTCCTGTCAAATCTCAAGGGGACAGTGAAGCAATCCAGAAACCAGGAAATGCTCGTCATATATGAGCTCTTCCCCAAGCTCCCCATGTTTTTCATCTGTATAGTACCCCATGCTTTTCATTTGCATAGCACGCTAGAATGCACCTCCATGCACGAAGGATAAACCCAGCCGGCGCGCCGCCGGGCTTCCTCGTGGAATACCATTATGGAGTAGGGCGGGAACAAATGAAAATAGTCTTGGAGTAGTGTAATGACGCGGAGTAGCACCGTCTTACATTTCCAAGAGGGGAAGATGAAGAAACGATCATTGATGGAGAAACGTACTTCCCGTCCGCAACTGTACCTGCATACTGGAAGTTCAGCCTGGACGCTGGCAATTTATCCAAACCCCACATCCATCTCCGTCGTCCCCCTCTGGACAACATGTGGGGGTGGCTGACTATAATGGACATGGAGTTTGTTCAGATGAATGCCACTCTGCAATGTTGAGAGAGACTAACTGATCCTGGAAATTTCCCACCTGTAGATGTTTCGGAGGCTACTATACCGTGCCTTCCTTGGCAGCAACCCCGCATCCGATCTGACCTTCTCAGTTTGTGGCTGACGTGGTGCAAGAGACCGATGGGTTGGAAAGCAAACAATAAAATTCCCAACAAATTATCTTAGTATATGGACGAGCTTTTTTAATACAAAGAATGATCAAAGGCCGTTGATTCGAACCTTCTACGGGAGCAGCATGGGAACAAGTTCAATTGTCGGGTCTAATAGTTTCTATGGTACATCATTAATTACATTGGGTCTCTCTATATTAAGTTAAAGTTAGGACCTATTACTGAACTTCTACTCCGCAAAAGCCTGCTCCGTCAGCCACTTCCCCGCTTCCATGAACATTTCCTCCGCCACTGGCTTCCTCAATGCCGCCACCTTCGGCGCCCTTAACCACCAATGCGTGAAGCTGTGCTTCGCATCTTTCACCATCGTCCACCGGAGCTTGCCTCCTTCCCTCTCAAATGCGTATTTCTCACTCTCCGTAAGCTTCTCAATGCCAGCTAGCTTTACCATCATTCTCCTGGACTCATCACAGAGCATATCATACTCGGCACCGATCGAATAAATCCACGGTGGCAGGACCTTTCTATCGGCATACAGCACGCTGAGTAGAGGGTCTCTCTGGTCCGTTCCGGTTGGTAAGTAGACGTTATTGAAGATTGGCGCTAACGCTGCCAACCCATCCACGTCTTTAGCGTTCTTGTACGGCCGCGAGGCGCACTTATAGTCATAACCAACGCTCCAGTCAACGGGAGCGTACCACACAATGGCGGCCTTGATCTTCCCCTGAAGAGCTGGGAACTGACTTGCGGAAAGGGCGAGGTTACCCCCGGCGCTGAAGCCACCGATGGCAACGCGGGACTGGTCGATGGGGAGCGAGTCATCGTCGAGGATGGCCTCCACAACGGCAGCCACGTCCTGGGAGGGGACGGGGAAGACGACCCGCGGCGCTAGGGAGTAGTTGACGCTGATGACGATGAGGTTGAAATGATTGGAGAAGAAGTGGCAGAACTCGTCGTCGTGCTCCGGGACGCCGAATGCGAACCCTCCGCCGTGGACATCAATGTACAAGGGGAGGGATTTTCCGGCCTCGTAGGATTTGGGGAAGAAAACCCTGTGCGTGAGCTTTGGCCTGCATAGGTAGGTCTTTGATAATGTTGGTTTACCAATTGATAATGGTTTACCGCCAAATCGGATAACCAGTTTGCGAAGTAAGAAACCGGTCGTGAGAATGAGCTTGGTGAAATATATACTGAGCAGATATCGCAGGCGCGTGAAACGAGTAATCGGGGCCCAATACAGGGGGTCTAAAGTCATCTGCTCCATTTTTGAAAAGCGACCACGGCCAGGCACCAATCGAAAACCCTAATAATAACAAGAGAAAAATATCAATCTTGCAACAGCGAAAAGAACCATTAAATTGAAATATAAATCAAAGCACGACACGGCGGTCAGGAAGAATTTCCCAACAGATTTATTTTCCCTGATAGTGGAGACTCATTATCACATGCGAAACCGGACTAACCTTTGTTCCGACTATCTCGGTGATGGGTCCATCGCCGAGCAACCCGGACGGTTGATTACTCAATTCAAACAACATAATTGGGTTCTCGTAATCATTATGAGGGACCGAGCTATCATTGCTGGCGTCAGTGCTGTCGTCATCGGGCTGTTTTATGAGTTCTTCCTTAAAGATATTCTCTTTGTCGCAATTGGTATAGGGCGAACTATCCAGCCAATCGAGGACTTCCCTTACACCTGTCACAAAATATATGGCCCTGAAAATATACTTGAAAGCTGCGAAGATCTGTGGCTTGACGATGAAGGCCGCACCCTCTATGGGGCGTGTGTTGATCTGAAGTCTCGCCATCAATGGAGTCCAGGGTAAGCGCTTCGATATTTTTGTGTCCTCACTGTATCCCACCCTTATCTAACCCCCTTGCCAGCGGTGACAAGTTCAACGTGTCAGGGCGAACCACAAATGGACGCTTTGTAGCCCTTAGCATTGATTCGCCGGGGTCAGACGGCAACTATGGAGCCCACAGACTTCAAATCACCGGCAACTACCTTGGGCCAGCAGGATCCAAGGCCATCGACCCCAACGGATTTGACGTGGAGATCCTACACAACAATCGTTTGAGGTTTTGGATGACCAACCTTCGTCCGCCCGTAAATGCTGTTTCGGGAGAGTTTCTGGATGCTATGAACATCGGCGCCAATGCTACCGTCGAGTCCTTTGAACTTGTTAGGGGTGAGAACGAGCTAAAATGGACGGGAACGTTTGGTGCAAATGACGGAGTCCTGCATTCTACGAACAAGGTTGCTGCGGATTTGAATGGAGGATTTGTAGTGTCCAACGATCACAGTGTCCCAGGTAAGTTGTGGTCCACATTTCCCCGCAACAACTCTCAGATAGTGCGTGCCGCTAACAATGTGCCGCAGGTGGTCTGGTATGAAACCCCCGAGCATGAAGATAAACTTATTTGTTTTGGTATCTAACAAACTCTCCAACCCACAGCGCCGCTCCCTCGACCTTATTCTCGGAGGAGGATCCGTCGCCCACTGCACTAGCTCCAACGATTGCAAAATCGCAGTTGACGGCCTCTCCTTCCCCAACGGCCTGGTCCGAGGTCTCGATGGCCTGTTCTACGTCCCTTCTTCCATAACCGGCCGCATTGGCGTCTTCTCGCTCTCTTCATCAGGTCTGACTAAAATCGATGAAATTAAAGTCGGGATGCCGATGGATAACCTGTCCGTCGACGCCAACGGTGATATCTTCGCCGCAGCCTTCCCAGACTCCCTCAAGCTAGTGGAAGTAGTAAAGTATGCTACTGACACCATACTGCCGAGCACTGTGTGGAAGATTACGAAGGTGGTTGGTGAGCATGGTGAGAAGGGGAAGGCGAGCGGCAGTGGCAATTATCGTGTGTCGAAATTGTTGGAGGACAGGGAGGGCAAGTTCATGCCGAGTGGAACGACTGTTGCGGTGCACGATGCTAAGACGGGGAGGATATTCCTTGGGGCTGTCTTAGGTGGACATGTGACGGTTTGTGAGCCAATTCCCATTGCTAAATAGTGGCCCGCAAGAGCTCTGGAGCATCGCCGACAGTCTTGGAGATATTTGTTATCCTCTGGAGCAGAAAGAGAAAGGTAGGCGCTAGAGGGAGTGCAACTCGGACTTTAGTGAGCTTGAATTTGTTCGGGGAGTAAACAAAAGATGGGGGATGCCAATCCACTCAGGGTACGATAACTGGACGAATGTAAAAAATATTAACATCAACATTTGCGGATAGAAAGAGATGTTGATTAGCATAGTGGTCAGCAAGTAGTGTCACTCTCAAATAAGAGGCCTAGGAGCATCCTATTGAGTGAAATAATACAACAGCCCTTAAGTAAGGGTCTCATCAGACCATAATTTTATCGGATGTTTAAGAAAGCAAACCTAGCAAGACGTATGATCCCTCCAAACACACGCAAGTCGCATTTTCCTTCCACAATATCAAAACTCAAAAGTCAACACTCAACACTCAAAATGTCATCTATAGCCATGATGAATAGCGAAACGAAAGGAGGCCCCGCAAATCCACCACCAGGAGCTCTATCCATTCCACCCGATCAACTCGAAGCTGCCAACGCCCAAGCTGCCCTTGACCGCCGCGTCAAAGCCGTGGCAGACGTCTTTCGAGAAAACCTTGCCTACGAATACGAACTTCAAAAAGAAATGGCAAAAGCCACCGACGAATTTGCGCAGAAAAGACGGGCTGAGGACTATCGGGCGTTCGTTGGACATTTGAGACGGTTTAGAACACGTTATATAATGGCTTTCCCGGCTGTCCTGGGGATCGTTTTGTTATGGATGTATTTATATTGATACTGTGGGTTATATTAAATCGCCGTATTATGACCTCCAACAAGGCTGATTCGTTAGATAGGACCAACGGCAATGACGTAAGGCTAGGAATGAGGCGACAGTAGAGCGTGCAATTATGAGTTGGCAAACATGAGCATAGATTAAATTTCAAGAGTCCATCGAAAAAAATTCTATTTCGCCTTGATCTATCCATCAAGATTGATAGTTGTGTCTCGAATAGAAAAGCAATATCCACTATTTCTAGTGCAAGCAACCGACCACACACCATGACGCGAGTTTGCAAAAACAAAGGGAATGCCGCTGGAAAAGCACAATCAAAAAAAGCAAAGAAAACGAAATGAATCGTGAACTTCATCAGAATGCCCTCCCCGGTAACTTATGGGTGTAACTTGCATCCCACGCACGGCTCCGCATGCTCCTTACTCGTCGTAATCTCAGTCTTCTGCTGTCCCGAAACATTCAAATACCCAACCGCACCCTTATCCAACCGGAATATCGCATGGTCCACCAACGCATATGTCCCGGGAACGACCATCTTCATATCCACGATCGATGCAGAGCCTGGTGGGACACTAATGGTCTGCACATAGTTCGCCGGCGGGCTAAGGACATCGCCATCGCGATATACTTTCTTGAAATTGCTCCCGATGACATGAAACGAGCTCGTGAGATTTGGCCCCGCATTACCGAAGTAAATACGCACTGTCTCGCCGACCTCCGCCTTGAGCGGTGCATCACGCGTCATCGCTGACTCGCGGCCGTTGAAGACAACAATATCAGGCTCCTCGCGCATGGCATTTGGGTATGAGAATTCGACAGTATCCGATTTGCGTCCGTTCTCGAGAACCTCCGGGGGCTCGTAGTAGAATTCGCTCTGCATGACGTAGTATTCGCGGTCGACGGGTGGGAGATCTCCTTCAGCTGGTTGGACGTAGATGAGGCCGTACATGCCGTTCGCGATGTGCACGGGCACTGGGGCCGCGGCGCAGTGGTACAAGTATATTCCTGGGGTTAGGAGCTTGAAGTTCGCCGTCTTGGTCTGGTTCTCTTCGGCAGTCGTCAGTGCGGAGCCACCCCCGGGACCAGTAAAGGCGTGACAGTCGATGTTGTGTGGATTTCCCGACTCGTCCTTGTTCGTCAACGACAGCTCCACCACATCACCAACTCGTGCTCGGATAAATGGTCCTGGAACTATGTCGTTGAAGGTCCACTGCTCGTACTTGAACTGGCTCGTCAGCTGTGCTTCCTTGGTCGTCGTCACCATTGGCACTTGGAGGAGAACCGGGTAGTCGCGAGTGATGGGCGGAGGGACAAATGGGGCGGCTGTGAGAACCGCGTTCTCTCTTGGCAGTTTCGATATATCGAGTGCCTCGTCTTCAATGGCTTCGTAGATCTTCATGCGCTCCTCTGTCATTTCGCCTGGTCGCACGAAGGACACGAAGGAGATGGAAGGCTGCGATGAGACTGGCTCCAATGTCATTACAGGTTTTTGTTTTCCATCATTTTGGCGAGTTGCTTGCTTTCCCGAGACGGCGGAAACTGCTGTGTTTGGGTTCTTGTCTGAGGAGACCAAGTTCGATCGAGTTGTATCCTTGCCTCCAGTGTACATGGACAGGCCGATAGAGACAGAAGCGGAGACCGCGATGAGAATAATACGGGCTCGCTTTCCAAAGCGACTGGTATTGGCGGCTGTGGTTGTCGTTGCAACTCCACGTGATGAAATCGATCCAGCCCCTCTGAGTAGAAGTGGAGAGGGGATGAGAGTTCTGTTTGAGAGCATGAAATTCTGTCTTTGCGACGATGCTGCTCTCCACGACGCACTCACTGGTGCGCGGAAGTAGCTCATCCTGGCAGTGAGGTTATGCGCAGGATAGTCAGGTATGATGTCAAGGATGAGTCCACCTCAGTGGCTCTTTTATGAAATTTGAGGGAGGGAGAGAGTGAGACAGAGACATGAGGTTGTTTATGTCTGCTATAATAGCAAACGTAAACGATGAAAGAAGAAAGAAGGAACAAAGAGGGTTATAGACGCATCAAGCGGCAGGAGAAGCAGGAGAAACTCAAATATGGTGGTAACCTCGACGTCAACAGCAGCCTCTCGTGGTGTGATACCCCGTTTAGGTAGTGAACTTGTGGTTCACCCACACCGAAAACGGGTTGCACACACATCGGCCGGCCAAACCGCAATAGCAAATGCAGTGCTGACACCCGGAGAAGCGTGCCGATAGGTTTAATGGATACCGGCACTGCCCCCGAACGAATCAATAGTGGCGCATTCCGCATCAATGTCTCATTTTTGGCCCCATGTAGATGTCTTGTGGTTCAGGCACTCCTTCGGGATCGACCATGGAAATTGGCAGTGTAACTGGACTGAGCTGGTTACCTAAACGGCGGGTGGCTTTCTAAGGGTCGGTCGGGCGGAGAAGCTAGAGTAACTGGTCTAGAACAAGGCAAAAAAGAGAGCTAAGGCCCGCAGGACCGAGACATTTTCTTTGGGGGCGTTAACCCGCAGCCTTCGTCTCCAGAAACGGAAAACGCTCCAACCCGCCACGATGACGTTAGCTAAGTGGCGGCGGGCGGCTGACAGTTGAATACATTTTTGGCACTGGGGTCAAGTTGCCCCATTCCCCATTCCATAGAGGGAGCTGAGAAGATAAATAAATATATGGACTTCTCCGAGAGATGAAGTTTCTTTTCTTACCCACAGTCATCTCATCAATATTGTCTTTCGTCGATGTTGGATGTTGGTTGTTGGTTGTTCATAGTCTCGGTCGAAGAGTGGCCGGCCGGTCGGAATAGACCCGTCTTGGCAGTAGCCTCCAACCTCGCCATTAACGCCAACCGGAGTGGCCGCTGGAGCGGCGTCGTCGAATCAGCGCAGTTTACCAAAATAAGCTGAGTTAGTTCCTACTGTCTTGGTGCTGTCAGCACGGCCCGCGAGCTGAACGGATCACCATATTATCATCCCAGCCCAATATTACCACCACTCTATTGACATATAGACAACGTTGCCACGCGTTTGAACTGCACCCCACGTTCTCATCGCTGTTTCCCCGCAAAGTGTCAGCTCTCTTGGCCGCTTCTCTGCGTAATATATTACTGTAGTATCGGCTGGGAATACGCTCCTGTCGATACGTATCTCGCACCAATGGAACCCTTGCACAAGTGGGCACGAGGGTGTTTGGTTGCGGCCCGTAAAGTAAGGTTCCCCCAATCTTTGCGTGAAATCTGTATGGGAACATCTGTAGCACAGAGGCACCTTGCTGGTATATCTGCACATCATATTAAGCTTGACGGGGAGGGGAGAGTACGGCTGACACTGCTGCGCCATTATTGACATATATATAGTCCGATATAGAGACTTATATGCGGTCCTATATACAGCTCTACGTAAATCAAAATAAGTGCACATAGGTTGAACTATGGCAGATTCCACTTACGAAGTGGTAGCTTCATTCCACATGTCTCATTTCTCAGATATCCCCAACCCCAGCATTGCCCGTAAACTTACTCTTAACGCTACTAGCAGGAAGAGGCGTAACCACATACATCTTGGATGTATACCTATTAATTGTAGCCAACGCAGCTGTATTCGTCAAGCTCGGCCAGCCGCCCGAGCCCGTCACTGTGTTGGCTTCGCACGCCCGGCCAAGGGTACTCGAACAAGCCGAGGCACTGCTCGAATCAGGGACACTGTAGATTAGTCCAGTGTAACTCGCCATTGGTGAATCAACGTTTCCAAACATGTTACCTTCCAGTAGGGCACTAGTGCTATCGTATATGTCGAAAGCATGTCCCTTCATATTGGAAAATAGGTTGTTGCCGGCCTGGGCTGTGACCATAACCCCGTCCGCACCGATCTTGGGTGCGCGACCTGAGACGTCGCGGTAGTAGTTTCGATTAATGGTAATGAGGTCTCCGGGACCAATAAACATGTTTGTCCCAAGACCAGTTCAGCAATACCTTTGGAGCTCCCGGTGCTGCCGATCCTCCATCCCATCAGTAGTTCCGTACGCAAAGCCATAGGCTTCCGTGGACGGTATTGATGTCGCGGTAGGGGTGCCGCCGCCAGTAGTAGTCGGGGCAGACCCCTGGTCTTCGACGCCAGTTGAGTCGAAAGTGGACCCGGTTGGGCCAAACTTGACGTTAGAGTAAATAACTGAATCTCCAGGCTGCTCAGCCTCGACATCAGCGGGCACACCAGAGCTCGTAGCGCAGGAGCCACGAGTAGCGCCGAGCTTAGCACTATCCATGGGGTAGGTGGAGTCGAGCCAAAGCATGCTAGCAGCATGGTCGTCCCAAAGGGACATGACCAGGACCATGGGCTTAGCTAATGCCGCGCTCATTGCAGCTAAGCCCCCTTTGTCCATGAAAGCAGTGTTGTACACCAAAAGCTGTCTTTTGCGCCACGCATTAGTCTTCAGTAGCGGAATTTCCAGAGACACCAGCAATCAAGCTCTCGTAGTTGGCGAGAGCCTTGTCATCCTGGAGTAAAAGCGCTTGATATCACTTAGGCGCCATTGGAGCCAGTGAGAAACTGGGTAACAACTGTCATGGGCTTTGTAGAATTAACGGTGAAACTGAGGCCAGGGCCGTAGAAGGTCAAATCACCTTGACGGTGACTGTTGGAGTCACATCCGTCGGGGTCGCAGTCGCCACCATAACGGTCTGTTGAATATGTGCCACCGCATGCATCTCCAACGCACGAATGGTATGCATCATTGATGCAAGGATGAGGGGTTTAGGCTATTGCGATCTTGTTGGCCTTCTGGATATCCATCTCAGCACAGCAAGCACCAAGGTTGCCAATGCCAGCGTTTGCATCGTTGGAGGAAGCGGCCCAGCCTTCCACATTAGCCTGGGTGCAAGTTAGTTTTATAGTGTTTTTAATGGGTGAATGAACATCTTACTTCACCATCAATAAGCTTAACGTCTCGCGGACATTGAGAGTCACAGTATCCAGTTCCGTATTTTGGACTAGCCGTGTTGCTAGGAAACTTGCCTACACCACCATCCAAGTCCATGGATGAGAAGTAAAGAGCCCCATTAAGACCGCAACTAATTCCCCTTATTAGCTAATGCGATACGAAATCATGCAAATTATACTCACTCCAGATTAGATACATCGACATCAAAGGTGAACTCATTCCCCAGCAGAGTGAAGCCTTGATACTTGCTCTCCGACTCAAGTAGATACAGACGGCTGCCGATATTCGTGCTGAATTCGCCCTCAGTGACAAATTTTCAATGTCAACGCATCACCATTAGTCGTAACACCATAAGTGCCCCCATAGTCGGCACCATCAAGACAGCATGTCGTAGCACACTCCGCATTGGAAGGGCAGAGCGCGGCATCCCACTCGTTGCCGGTGTAACAGTTGACATATCCGTCAGTGGTGTGAAGCTAGAGCCAGTTCGAGTCGATGACGACGGATCCCTGTTGGCTTGTGCAAGTGCCTCCCTCAGGGCACTTGGACCAGGTCATGGAAGGATGAGTTTCGGCAGTGAGGGTGCATGCTGACTGGGTGTGAGCAGCGCTCACAACAGCGGCGAGAGCTGCGACCTTGGATATCATTCTGAACTGAATTAAATCTTACAAATAACGGGGGGTTTAAAGAAGATGAAGAGACGAAACTCACGACATACGCTGTGGACTAGACATGATTATTATATACTTTTTGTGCCATTCCCATGGCCCGTTGCTCATGGGCTTTTAGGTGGGAACATATTATCATTCATTTCCGTTTTGAATGAATGATTCTGTCACTGAAAATCCCTGAAAATCTCTCAATGGAATTGCAATTGTTGCAGCCACCATTGCGGAATTCATGGAAAATCAGCTTCTTGATTCTATAGGAATCATCTCATGATACGTGGGAAACCGTCGATAATTAGGAATGCCTATACTTGCCTAGTTTAAACAAGGTTGCAGCCGGAGCCATATACCGAAGATTTATCAAATGCTACCGAGAACTACTGTACCCTAATAACTGGTTCGGCACACCAACCCCACTCCGAACTGGTGTATCGGTAACATATCCGCCTCTCACCATTCGAAAGAATTATGAATCCGCGGTTGCGCGGGGTTCGACTCCCCGGTTCGGAATATTTCAGAACCATCTACTCTCAAGTAGACCAGTCAATTTTTTTTTATGTTTTTTATCTATTTTTTGCGGATTCTAGGTGTTTGGCAAACCTTACATGGATTACATAGATGGTTGATATCCCCACACTTCAGCCGGTCAAACTGGCTAAAGTTAAACATACACATGTAAGGGGAAGATGTTTTAGGCAGATGAGGCCCTAGCCGTATAACAATCATATTATTGGTGGCATTCTTATATTTTAAGCCGCCTCAGTGATCGGCGAAAGCTAGTTCTACAAAGCGAAAATATGAAAGAAAAACTGAACTCCGTTTGTTAAAATACAGCAGTGGGGATGGTCTCCACATGTTAACTTTTCCCCGCAGGTAACATGAAATCTAATGACAGCCGCGCTCGTCTAATTCGAGGGGTTATGAATGAACTACTCATATCGTATTACCAGGTGATTGGGAGCTCGGTGATGCCAACATCACGCTCTGGAGGTGAGTACTTGACCTGATCCAGCGGAACTGCCAGCTTCAAATTTGGAAGCCTCTGGAACAAAGTAGCTGTAATCATTTGTTAGCCGTGGAAGTTAGAATGCAAGAGGAAAACTGCTTACAGAAGACGATCTCCAACTCAGTGCGAGCAAGCCACTCCGCAACACAGCGATGCTCTCCATATCCGTAACCGAAGGCTGATTCGGCCCCGCGCTTCCTGTACATGTCAAATGTATCGGGGTTCTGGAAGACGTCGGCATCGCGGTTTCCGGATTGTGTGGCTGCAATTATTCCTTCGCCGGCTTTAATTGTCTGCGGGGTTCACGAGTCAGTAATAGATGCAAAACTGTGGAAAATGAGCCTTACCTTGCCACCTAGGGTGATGTCAACCTTGGCCACACGTCGAGTGGCTAGGGCAGAGGCAGTGTGGAAACGGCATAGCTCCTCGACGAAAATTGGTGCGAGAGATGGGGATTTCTTCAGATCCGCGAGTTGGGCGGGATTCTCGAACAAGGTAACTATTCCCTATGAAACAGAAAATCGAGCATGTCAGTTAATTCTCTGAACAGTTTGTGGAATGACTAACCAGATTAATCATGTTGACCATGGTAGCGTTTCCTGCAACGAGCATTAAGAACGCCATCTGAATGGCGTCGTCTCGCTGAATGTGACCCGGCACGAGCTGGCAGAGAATATTAGTAAAAGTTATCTGGTCAATAGACAGGAGGAGTTTTACTCACCTGTTCTGTTACAAGTTTGCTGATGAGATCGCCATTCGGCTCAGTAACTCTCTTATCAACCAATTTTCCAATATAGTCGAGGAGATCCCTAAATGGTTCGTTAGAAACGAAGGCCAATGAGGAGATACGTGAAACTCACTGATTTGCTTGGGATGCGGCTGTTGCGGTAGCGCTGCCATTGCTGCGGATGGCGGCTTGGTGCGTGAGAAATTTGAGGTCTTCGAATGGTACACCGAGGATTCCGTAAATGGTCTAAGAAAGCAACCAAATGTGTCAGCATTCGATTTATTTGCAACAAATAGAGAAAACTCACGTAAGACGCAACCGGGAGAGCCAGCTTCTCCACGACATCAACCGCATTCTTGCAGCCATCCTTTATCATCTCGTCAAGAAGAGTATCAACAGTATTCTGAATGCTGGGACGCATTCTCTCAATAGCCTCGCGCGAGAATATGTCTTCGATCATGCCCCTGTGAAATCAAAACATATTAGCCCAGTTCTAGTATTGGATTATCGGATTTGCAACCTTGACTTCATGTGGCCCGGCTTGTCCATATCAACAAATGTCGGCTTTCGCTTCGCTGCCTCCTTTCCACCCTGGTCGAGCTCTGGGAAGCCAGGACGGTTGCGTTGCTTCGACAGGCGCTGGTCGGTAAGGACACTGCAGATATCTTTGTGTTTAACAACGAGCCATGCCTGGCTTCCATCCCAGAGCTCGACCTTGGATACGGGGTCGGTGGCTCGGAGGTGGGCATATTCTTCTGCTGGCTCTGCTCCGCGGGGGCGAGAGAAAGGAAACTTTGGCGTGCCTATCAACCAACATAATTATTATCAGAGTGACGGAGGTAAACGGTCTCTTTTCTTACCTGCAGCTGTAGACATGGATTTCAGGGCAGTTTTGGAGATTCTGAAGACCGACGACTTCGAAGAGATCAAGGAGGAAATGGGTCTGAAGGCAAGCATCTTGAAAGGTATGATTCAAAGTGCAGTAATAGAGATGGGTGATGGTCTACATAAACTTCAGTTACCAGCGACCCGCAAGAGCTCATATACTTTTTGTTCCCTTGTCCACAACTAGGCAAACCGCCTGTTCCGGTTATTGTATGGCTCAGTCAGCCTTTTGCTTTGACTCTTACAACGCATGATTGTAGCTATAAAATGAGTCAATATCAAATTTGCAACACAAGTTACGAGAACGATCGGAATATTAAATCGTCATAGTGTCTAGTGGTGTCGTACCCGTTGAGGTTTCAGCCGCTCCCGCGGAGCCTCCTGCCGCCACACCGCGGAGATGCATCTCTCACCAGGGTAAAATCAAACACCGACGGCATTATATGCACCTCCTCCCCATCAAAATCAGGCGATTACTAACATCTCAATTCCTTGATTCTCCGCACACGGGATATAGGGCAGCTTGATTCGTGCTGATAATTTTTATATAACTTCCGCCCCCGGCAAATATTCTAGCTGCTATATGTAATACGTGCGCTATGTGCGGTTTCCATTATGATGTCCACTATTATATACATTTCAAAATCACGACAACCTGAATCCTCCACTAGTTCTGGTCTGGAAGAATCCCTCAGGATCAACTGCGTGTCTGACCACGCGAGCCTTCTCGGCCGTGCGCAATCTACCCCAGTAATCCTCTCTGAAATACGCATCGTTCATGAACAATGGGCGGTATATATCAGGAAGAAGTCCGTTATCCACGTGCTGGTCGACGATGTTGCGCATGCCACTGTACAAGTTCTGGGTCGCTGCGTCAACTGCAGTGTCGGAGCTTGCAAAGAGGTAGGAGAAGTCAAGTTCGATAACGATGTAGTCGTGGGTCGTCTCAAAGTCCATCAAGTCCTGTAAGGCACGGTTAGACAGCGTATCTTTATTATTTTGAGATTGTACTTACTCCTCCCAGTGCCTTAGCCTTGCTCGTGATTGAACGCGGCATTGGCTGGAAAGCGATCGAACTGAGCAGTCCTGGCTCCAAGATGATTGACTTGGTAACATCAGTCCAGTGGTCATATATCGACCTCATGACTACGGCACCCTCAGTCTTGTTCGGGAGAGGCATCGTTTCTGTGGCAATAACGTATCGCTGACCCTCCAAGATAAATTGGTCGTTAAACTTTACGAGCTCAAGGTAACTTCTTGTCTTAGTTGTCTTGAGTATGGGTCCGATGTGCGTGAAGTTATCGAAGACTCCTGCCGGAGGCTCAAGACCATCGTAGAACAGAAACAAGATCCAGGTGTTGAGGAGGGTGCTACGTTCTGAAGTCGCGATAATTGCGGCTTTATCATCCAGATTGTATTCGGTGAAATCACGGATTGCGGCGAGAACCTGGTCCGTCTTGCTACCATCGATGATGTAGTTTCCGCCCCAGACCTTGTGTGCCTGTGGGTGCGTCTTGATTGTGAATGCCGTTACGATACCGAAGTTGTTACCACCACCCTTGAGGGATGCGAAGAGATCTGAAGTTTGTTAGCAAGTTTGGACAGTTTTAAGATCCCATGCTGACCTTGGTTTGCCGTCGCATTGGCATTGACGATGGTGGCGTTTGCAAGGACAATCTCATAATTGACAACGTTGTTCGCTCCCCATCCGTACTGTGCGCTGAGGAAGCTGAGACCTCCTACTTATAAGTTAGCAGGAGCGAAATGAGAATATGGGGCAATATAACTCGCCTCCAAGAAGATATCCTCCAACTCCAACGGCACCCATCCGTCCACCGACAACAGTGCGGCCGGTCTGCTCAATGCCCTCAATGATCTCCTCCCATTTGAGACCAGGACCAACAACAACGTTTGTAGTATCAGGGTCGTATACGACCTGGTCGAGGTTTCGGGTCGAGATCAGAATCCCGTTGGCAATACTGGCAAATCCATTGTTAGGCATATGGCCTCCTGACTTGACGGCGAATTGGTCATTGGTCTCATGCAGCGCTGCAACAATGTCGGCCACCTCCTGGGTACTGTTCGGAGAGAGCATGCATCTCGGACGAAGACTTGCGCATGCTGTTGACCAGTAGTTGTTCTGTTCGACCTCGTATGCGAGACTGAAAGGCTTGTCCACATTTCGGCCGGAAGCCTTCAGTGTTTGACAAATGTCTGCAAGCGCAGGCGCCGCTGCAAGAATCCCAATCGCAGCAGCGAAGCTGGTAGAGGACCTCATAGCTTAAGTGATTGAGAGAAAATATACGAGATTCAACGCCACAAATTCTTGCCTGTCACTTCCGCAGCGGGAGGCGCCCGCCATATAAAGCCCCCCCAATATAGGAGAAAGCCCATCCCGGATACGTCTGCATGGCACGATCACAAGCGATGAAGAAGAGGGCTCCGCCTCGGCAGCGTTTCCGGAATGTAAACTCACATATATTCCGGGGATGAGTTCCTTGCTCGGACGATCATCTTGAATAGGGCCTAATGGTTATGATCACAGCTGAGTGAGAAGTGGGGCTACATGGTTGTCATCACAGCTGAGCAAGCGGGGGGTCTTACTTCGGCAGCCTTTTCCTAAATATAAGGGCCTCCGAATATAGGGGGTTGCCTATCTTGGATAAGCCCTTATGGTCAGGCTCAAAGTTAAAGAGGTAGAGGCTCCACCTCGGCAGCCTCGCGAACCTATTTAAGGTGACATGTCATATATCACCGACGCCTTGCGAGCTATCGCATTCGCGTGCCTGAACCATCAAATCCATCTCGGTTGCGGGTAACGGAAACAGGTACCAGTAAACAAACTGTTCCTATAAGGCTTTAGTCGTGCTATTTTCACCTGTAGGGGGGAGTGCGACTCCAATAGACAAACTTGGCGACTTTAACCAAACTTGGCGACTTTAACCAAACTTGGCTTTGGGCGTCAGCACCAGACAGGGCATTGCCGGACCTAATTGCTATAGTAGGTCCGGCATAACAAACTAAAGTTTTCGTACTCGTATGCCGTGACAAAATCTTACTGGGGGGGTCGGCGTTATCTCGTAGTTAGGTAAACCTTACTGGATGGTGGTCGTTATTACATAATACTTATCCCTGGCAAATAAAAACGGGGCAAATATTGCGTGCCTGCAGGTTTCACACGGAGCAGATAAGAGCTCAAAAGAGGTAGCTTGGAGCTTAGTTCACGTAACGATATCCGTGTGCCGCAATACTCGAAACTTCAGGTGATTTTTGAGTTTACCTTCCTTGAAATTGCCATGACCTGCCTCTTACTCCAATAATGGAAATGTTATAACCGGGGCTATTATCAGTATGCGGGGCCATACCCGGGCCTAGCTCAATTCTATAAGGAGGGGGTGTTTGCGGGGTAATAAGGATGCCAAGCATGTGGGGGGTATCAAAATATGAGATCCAGAGGAGTCCCAGGAGTTCTCATAATCGTATCTGAATTGCTTCACATATAGACTCCATTAACATCATCACTTTGCCCGCCGAAGACTCCAGCGGCATCAACAGTGCAGTCAGAATAACCCTACACGATTCTATGTCATGGACGGTCAATAATATCGCAATTCAAAACCCTGCTGAACTTGAGTCTCACCGGCTACTACCCCGGATAATGCAGCAGAAATACCCATGGCAAAGATCTTCCTACTGAGCCGTTATTTTGGTTTCAAATAGACACTCTTCGCGTTTTTGTAGCAAGGATGATGACCTCGGCTGTAAGACAGTTATGTTTCCGAGGCTTGATACCAAACTTTTGTCGAGCATTGCCAATTATGACAACCATATCAAAGGTCGGCGGTTAAGGGATCAGAAGTTCATGCGGAGTATCGGCAGTCACAAGCCACAAATAAAGCTTGCGTCAGTGTCTTAAAGTCTATCAATTGCTTCCCTCGTAGAAGTGTCAAAGCACACAGCGAATAACACAAAAATAATCTACATATCTCAGGAAGTTGGGAAATTAACTATTGCCTACACCACCACCCATGATCAAAACAAGTTGGCAACAAACTTCTGCACAGTCGGCGACTTCGATGCCGCCTTGTAGCCCAAGGTAAGTGCTGCCGCCAGAGTCACATAGGTCGTAATCGCAATCACAGGAACCACGGTCTCCTCCACGACTCTTCCGATGTTCTCCTTGCCACGCTTCACAGCCACGTCGCTACCCGATCCAGAGATGTCGTACTCGCCGACCCAGTCGATTTGCGACAGCCTCTTCTGGTACTCGACGACAGTTCCGCACCAGTTGTTGGTGACCAGGCCATCTCCAGTCTTGTACCAACTTTGGCAGCTCGAGTCGGAGAACGTCAAGTCCTTCATCCTCTCCTGGACCATGTCGTTGTAAGCCTGCACCACCTCTGGTCGCGGCTTGATGGCTATTTGCTTTCCGAGGCTCTTGGCCTTGAGAACCTTCCCAATCATACTGCTGATGTACCGCGACTGTGCCTCAATCATCAGGATAATGGACGTGTGTCCGAGATTCGTGTTTGGTCCGTACGTCATACCGAAGTTAGGTAGAGACTCGACCGTCACGCCGCGGAAGGCGCGTGCGCCGCCCTTCCAGATGTCTTCCAGTGAGCGGCCGTCGGCACCGCGAATCTTGATTGGGTACATGAATTCGGTAGCGCGGAAACCGGTCGCGAGGATGAGAATGTCAAACTCGTGTAGCTTCCCCTCCACCTCAACACCTGCGGGTGTGATGCGCTGGATGGGCGTTGTCTCAATGAAGACTTGCGGCTGAGCCAAAGAAGGAAGTAAGTTATCGGTCATGAGGATTCTCTTGCAGCCGGGGGAGTAATTTGGCGTAAGCTTCTCCCACAGATCGGGCCGGCCAGGAATCTGTTTCTTCAACAGAGAAATGGCCCACTCGCGCACGTGGTCGTTCTCTTCCGTATTCTTTCGCATATTCGAGTCGAAGAAGTTTTCTCTAACATCCATGAGGATAGCTCTGTATCGCGCACGTAGGCCAGGTACGTATTTAAACGCTGACCGAATGATTGGGCCAAGAACCTCGTCGGCACGAGGAACGACCCAGTTCGGCGTCCTCTGGAATATCGTTAAGTTCTTGCATACCTTGGACACCTCCGGGATGATCTGTGCGGCAGTAGCGCCGTTGCCAATAATCCCGACCTTCTTGCCTTCAAGGTCGATACTCCAGTCCCATCTCGCGGAATGCAACATCTTGCCCTCGAAGGTATCCAGCCCTTCGATGTCAGGGTATTGCGGGGTGTTCAGCTGGCCTACACCAGAGGCGAGGAAATCGCTCTTAATCGAGTACGCAGCGCCGTATTGTGCCGACTTCTCGCCCGAGACGCTGACATTAACCGTCCATTTGTTCTCCTTGTCCGACCAGACTGCCTCCTCAACAGACGTGTTGAATCGGATATGCTTGTACAGGCCCCATTTCTCTGCGACACCAACGAGGTAGGCATAGATCTCTTCCTGGCCAGGGTATTGGCGCGACCAGTTTGGGTTGGGTTCGAACGAGTAAGAATATAAGTGGCTCCAAACTGGGGCAGTTGTCAGCAATGCGCCTCGTCAGCACTCTATTCAAGGTCCTTACCATCGCAACATGCTCCTGGGTATTTATTATCAGCCCAAGTCCCCCCAACCTGGCTTCCCCTCTCGAGAATTATGAAATCTCTCGATTTGTTCTTTCGGATCATATCGATGGCCATGCACATTCCTTGAGAGTAGTCAGTACCTGTCTTGTCTCAGGTCCATTTGTACACCCTGCAACGTACCTGAGATACCCGCGCCGATGATTACGACAGCCGCATTCGCATGGCTCTTCCGCGAAGCTGAGTGATCACTTTTGTCATAATCCGGGGTCAAGACCGCGACGGATGCGAGTTCCTGTTGCGCGATGAACGCCTTGAGTAGCTTCTTGTCCATTTTGGCGGTTAATGTGAGAACACTGGGGTTGTCTGTATTGTCGCGTTGCTCGTCTTTCCTTCGCGCGCGCAAATAATAACGCCCGCAGAGGTAACAAATAACAGTTGACAGCAGCAAGCCTCAAGGGTGAGGTTTTCAGATGCTAGGGACAGAGTTGCAGTAGAGTCCTTTCTTCTTCTTGACGCTCCTTCTTGGTCTTGGTTATGTATAATACCCCCCCTGCACGTGCCGAGGAGGGATCATATGAATAGCAGTCTCCCCATTTGACTAGATCCATTTGAGGAGAGCTTGGGGTTTGATTATTGGCTGAAGCGTCGGCGAGTATTTTACACTGACTCTGTTTTGCGGGGTAAATGCACTGACAGAGCTCTACCCGAGGCAAATAGAGGTCGCTTGGAGAACGACGACTCCATCCTTCCCCACCGTTCCCCGTCTCCTACCGTGCTTGGCGCCGCACCCGAGGCAAAACCGCTCATAATTTCCATAATATGCATAAATATGTCGACCTCGTTAAGTCAGTCCGAGGCTGGGGATTAATAATGTTCCATAGACACGTCTTTTCTTCTCTACTTTCTCTTCTTTCGTCCTTTATTCCGCCGGTAGCTTACTCAGTTTGATATGGTAGCTACCGAAAAGCGATCTGTGGAAGAGCCGCGTTCTCTACTAAAGCCAAAACAAAGAATATTAGGACGATCAAGGGTCATATCATACCAAGGTACGACGACAGGGCTCACCTCGGCTCGGTCCCTGACTTTTCGTGGCTAGGCGGCAGTACAAGCGCTGAACAGTGTCGAGGCGTAAAAGGGTAAGTAGTATGTACAGTATGGAGGCACCATACAAGCAAGCTCTTGTGGGGAAATAAAAACCTGGGGAGAATCAGTTATAGCTCTAGAATCTGGAATTGCTTGGATTATACATATATTTTCTCCACTAGTTGCATGCACTTACGTACATTTATAGAGGTGCTTGGCTTGTCTGCTCTTGCCATACTCTGTACTGTACTATTTATGAGATTTATAAATGTGATAGGTCAACTATGCTATATATGGACAGTACTGTACTTCACTTACGCACGCTAAGGAGCTACTTGCTTGGCTTGTCTCCTTTACTCTTACCATAGTAATATCACATTTATTGTGAAAGTGGTAACGTATTTCACAAGCGAGTCGGTCACCCAAGCGAGTCGGTCACTGAATTTCTCAC
>JPKD01002251.1:0-16356 GCA_000750935.1 Pseudogymnoascus sp. VKM F-4519 (FW-2642)
CGGAGGGAGAGGGTGGGTTCGAAGGTTGTGTTCATTGTTGCGGTTTGGTTTGTTGAGCGATGGGGTTTTGGATGTTCGAATGCTTTTATGCTTTTGGGGGTCTGCTTGAGTTGCTTTTTGCAGCAGTGTAGATTTTTTTGTGAGGATTGTGAGTTGTTGCGACAGATGCGCGCGAAATGTGACAGTGGGTGTGTTGACGTTTCCCAGGGTCCCAGTTGCCGAAGCAACGCCACGACCCAACTCCCGATAAAGTGGGTTACATTAGCGCGAATATCTTTATCGCTGACGAAAGATAAACCGAAGCTTCGCCAAAAAAAACTTATATAATTCTTCTACGGCCCTTTTTGAAGGACATTTACTTGTTCGGATATTCCCCGTGGTGTGCCGAATTGCAGGAACTCTGCCAAAGATTATCAGTATCGAAATGTTGGCGCGATTTATTACGGCCTTAGGAAGACGGATTCATCGCTGCCCAGATGACTGACCGGCGGGCGACTGACCATACGTACGGTCACCTTGGGGAAGCTACTTATGATACTGTTGAGAGGAAATGGAATTTCTCACGTATTCCTGTTTTACGTACGTTTCCTGGGATATTTGGCTTGTCTATCGGCAGTTGCTAACGGTTCCCCAGCAAGCATAATCCGACCAATTCAACCACTACAACCATGCGTTCCACCATCTGCGCAATCGAAGCCCGAGGCACAGAGGAATGCTACGGACAGGGCATCCAATAGAGCCCGCGATCAGAAGAGGTCGCTCATCCGGGAGATCCCCCAAATTGGAGCTGCGGCTTCCGTCTTGGGACCTCTTGTACGAACTGCGGCAGTCGAGACTTCCAAGACGCGCCCAGCAGGCGGTGACCTAGTCGCCAGCGGAACCGCGAAAGTGCTGTCGAAACACCACGGTGACCGTTCCATTAATGTGCTAGCGGTTGCACATGGCGAAGCTGGGCATGTCCTGCGGTTGATAAAGCCCCGGCTTGAGGACCACACCTGGAACGGCGACGATTCCGTGAAGCTGCGTTTGCTGAACCCCAGCACATCAGAGGACGGATACTGGCTTGACGGCGCCGGATCGATTGAACAGATCGTATTCTCGTCAGGTGTAGAAGGCGACAGGTCTTGGTTGGCTGTGCGGAAACTGGCATCTACGACCATAGTACAACCGGTGTATCAGAGAACACCGGGTCCAGCACGAGTGCTGCCAGGATTTCAAGATAAATATAGACCGTCGCTCTTGGATCCGAATCCAGCGGTTACTATCACGAGCGCGATGACGAATGGGAGGAATCATGCTGATGTGGCGTTCAATCCTTGGTATCCGCGCCAGTTTGCAGTTCTGGATGAGGAAGGGTACTGGAGCGCTTGGGATATTGAAGGTCGGAAGCGCGCGGGGTCGAAGATCGCTACTCCCGGAAAGTCTGGGTATATACTCGATGACAGGGCAGAGAGTGATCTTTCGTTGGATATTGCTTCGAATGGATGGGGCAGGATACTCTGGGCTGGAAATGTCAGTACGATAGTGGTGTGCAACGACCGCCACTTGGCGGTGTTTGATCTCAAGGCCCATCCCATACGATTGCGGAGTCCGGACTTGGTGCCGAATGGATCGTTTGGGCGTATTCTAGAGGTCAAGCGCAGCCTGCTTCAGCATGACAAAGTTTTCGTCCTCACGAACACTCGATTATTCCTCCTCCAGATAAACACAGCTGGGGAGTGGCTCGATGATACCGATAGGACGGCTGGAGCGAAGATTATCATGTCTTGCTTGCATTATCGGGAAGCGCAGGGCAATCTGCTCAAATTGGAGTTGCATGAGGAAGGCGATGTGTGTACGGCGTTTTTGGTTTCTTCGGGAATGTTTTTGGTTAATGTGTATAAATTCACGACGACTCCTGACGCGGCAACTCCAGTGACCTGGTCGACAGATGCGTTCTCCTTGGAACGGGGTGCAGACGAAGATACGCTATCAAAGCTTGTTGGATTTTGTGTCCTTCCGGCAACTCTCGAACGTAGTGATGAGCGGCACGCGTCTCGTATGGAGAGAGGCTATCTGGATCATGGGAAGTTCCTACAAGCCTTCGCTCTTGGCGAGAATTTAGAGATATCACAAACTCTGCTGGCTGAATGCCGCATGGTAGCTGCGCCTACTCCTGGAAAGCCGGCAAGATACGAACAGATATCGCCACCCTCGGAGAGTCAAGTTGCACCACCCGAGGCCCATTTTCTCTCTTCTCGGACGATTGATGACTTTGTCGTTCCCGATGGGTTTGAAGACTATGAATCGGGAAGCGAACGAAAGGCACCAGTCGTGAGGCCCTCGATAGAAGATGATATACCCGAAGAGCCAGCTCCGAAAGTGATTGACGCCCAGCGCTGGTATGAGCTCGCGACTAAAGGCAAAACTACGGAACCGCCTAGCCAGGAAGGGTATCACGATGTAGAAATTGAGATGGCAGACTATATCCAGAATATTGTCGGGGGGATTCAGCACAGGAGACAAGTTGGGCTAGAGGGTCTGTCTAGCTTTCACGATTTAGCGGGCTTCGAGAAATTTACCGAAGACGTCGATGATGGAGCTGCATTACTACAGGATTTCATCAATAATTTCGAGGACAGTTATGCGGAAAGTAGCATGGCGGTTACTTTACAATCCTCAGGCCTACTCAGAATGCTAGACCTAGAACCGGATGAGTCTTCCAGCGACAACTTGCCGAACCTCTCAAACGTCTACGACAAGCTCGTCAGCCTCTGGGTTACATCGCTCCCTCAAAACACCCCCGGCATGGCGCGAATCGCCAAAGAGAAGGTAGTACGAAATGTAGCAGTGGACTTATGTCTCAGTTCCATCCACGTCTCCATCCGAGACAAATCCGTTCCTCTACCTACCACCGCAGCACCCCAGGACCTTGAAGAGGGACCAAGCCTCACCCTACCCATCCACGGCGGCCGACCACCTCCTTCACCACGAACACCCTCCCGTTCACGATTTAGCAGCCAACCTCTGCAAGACCACGGCTTCGAGCCCGCCTCCAGTTATGCCACTCCTGCGCCCTCGGAATCTGCTCTCTCTGGTGAACCTGCTGAGGATGCCGCCGTGTCGCGTCTCCGCGGGTACGCTCTCTCTATCAAGTCGCTAAAACCCCTCGGGCCAACATGCGCATCTATCCTCGCGCAGTGGCCCGAGACACCAGGCTCAGACCCATCAACATACGTGTGGCGCCCCGACCAAATATCCGGCGGCGCAGACGAAGAAGGCGACAGCGACGAAGAAGCCGCGCGACAGCGGGAAGAGAAGCGACGGAGACGAACGGAGAAGTTCCTCAAGCGGCAAAAGGGGGTAGCTAGTCCGCGACTGGCAACAGTGCAGAGTAGCCAGCCGCCGCCGGTGATGGAGAGCCAGCCGGCGTATAGGTTCGCGGCGTCGTCGCAGGTGATGGTTCAGAGCTCGAGTCAGGTGGAGGGGGGGTTGTCGATGACGCAGCCGAGTGCGGGGGCGTTTGGGAGTAGGGCGGGGGTGGGGAAGAAGAAGAAGAGGAAGACGGGATTTTAAAGGGTTGGGTTTTGGATATGTAATGATAATGATAGGTTTTTGGAAACATTATTAATATCTTGAGGAAATCGTACAACAGTGACCCCAGTTCATAAATATGGCCCGAGAACTTTCTGGGTATGCTCCCAAACCTTTCCTTGTGCCTTTTCCCGAAGCACAGGCATGACCTTCGCATTTGGCGTAGTGTCGCACTTAGAAGTGACGAGAAACAGCCCATCCTCCCCTGCCTTCATCTGACTATTCACCCCCGCCTTCCCCTTCCACGGCACCCCACGCCCCCCAAACGCAGCACTCGTACTCTGGAACAAATACCTCTGTCCCGACTCCTCATCACTAAACGAAAACAACCCAATAAGCGGCTCCAAAAACAGCCAAACCAACCAACTCTTAATCGTCAAACTCGCATCCAAGCCCCTATTCACATTCCCCGTATTCACCCACCCGGGACACGAGTGTATGAACGTCACCCCCTGATTCTCAACAGCCAGCTTCTCCATCGTCGTGGACAGCATAGCCACGTACTGCACGTGCGTATTCACCAACCCGAAATTCCCGGGTTTCTTCAGATCCATGTCCTCCAGGTCGACAGTCGTGCGTTCCATCCCGCCGCCTTGGACGCTGACGATTTTAGGGGCTTCTGATAGGTGGAGGAGGGGGAGGAGGTGCTGGATGAAGAGGATCCGGGAGTAGTATATCAGGCTTTGCGTGATTTCTATGCCCTCTACCGTCTCGTTGCGGGCGCCGAAGGGGGCGTAGCCTGTGGTGAGGAAGAGGAGGTCGATGCGCGACTCCTTACTCTTGATGATTTCGCATACTCTCTTCGTCTCGGACAAAAGCGAGACTTCGCCTTCTACCCAGATAATCTCGGCTTTGGGATTTATGGCATTCAGCTCCTGGATGAAAATCCGCGAGCGCTCTTCAGAGCTTTTGCGCCCGATGAGGTGGATTCTCACGCTTGCGCCGGTGGATACTAAGGCGCGGACTGTGAGTTGCCCGATGCCTGAGGTACCGCCGGCGAAAACGGCGACGCGGGGGGTTGTGGCGTCGTTGAGGAGGGCGTTGGAGGCGCGGATTTCTTTGTAGGATACCATTGTTGGCGATGAGAGCTATTATGGTTATTAAATTTACATGGTGGACTTGGAATCATGATGTAGTCAAAAATATGTAGCTGGAGCTATGTAGTCGGAGCTATGTTGTCGGTCGGAGCTCTTGCTACGTCCGAAGGACCCCGCCAAGTACCCCGGGTTACACGCTGACGTCGCCCTCGCGTGCCTATGGAGACGGGATACTCATAAAAAAGCCAGGGGGTTATATTGCGCGGTGAATTGGTGTTCAACATAGATAATGTGTTGTTACTCTATATGGTAAGTTACATTGTAACTATCATATTCTACGAAGTTATAGATCCTTGTTATAGACATAAACTGGCATCGAGTCTTCCCACATGCTGTCAGTGACTAGCGTCTTATTCGACCCATCAGCATTCATAGCCACGATCTGTCCATACGGCTGGAAGGTATTATCGTAGTTGACGCACTCCTCACGGAATCCGTACATGCCACTGGTATACATGATGCGCCCGTCCGCAGACCAAGCGGCATGTGCGTCGTTCGCACCACTCGTGGTGAGCTGCGTGAGACCAGTGCCGTCAGGGGCGATGGTGTAGATGTCGAAACTATCAGTCGCTCCAAGATCCTCCCAGTTAATGTGATTGCGGCGGGTAAAGACGATGCGCTCTCCGTCTGGTGACCAGCCTGGGTTGTTGTCCCAGTCTTCTGTGAGATTCGTGGTCGTCCTGTCAGCGAGATTCAATATGCGTAGTCCTAGACCACCCTCCGGCCCGAAATCGCGGTATACGAGCTGGGTTCCATCGGGCGAGAAGCTGGGGAAGCCAGAGTTTACTTCGCCGGGAATACCGAACGTGAGTTGTTCTGAATAGGACCCATTCGCAGCAGCTCTATAGATCCATCCACCAGAGAAAGCACGCTGGAAAAACCAACTGCCCGCACCGACTGCGATCCATTCGCCATCTGGTGACCATGTAGGCTGGAAGGCACCAGCTAAACCCTTAGCAGTATCGGAGGGATCAATGTTGTCTGTCGAGAAGACAAGCTTTAAGTCTGTTCCATCAGGATTCATAGTCACAACAGACGAATTGCCAAGCTGCTTCTGCGTAATAGCCAGGATTCCTTGGTTTGATAGGGTTGGGAACACATCAGTGAAGCGGTATTCCCAATCGCCATCCCAGCTGTATAGTGGCTTCTCCATGGGGCGATTGGGCGCTTCGAGCTGTTTCTCGTAGACCACTGTTGAGCCGTCTGGCGACCAGGAAGGATTGCGCATTGCACCCAACACGGCAGTGTAGTTTTCGTTGGTAGAGGTATAGTTAAGCCCTTCATTTGTGCCACCTTTGGCGTCGAAGCCAACAACATCCGTTGTAACCCATTGTGCAGAAACCTTGCATCCAGAGCCCGAGGTGTGGTAGATATAATCAGTTCCAGTGGCGACGTCGACAGATGCAATCTGCGAGGTAGTGTCGCCTACTGACTGCGTGTGAGCATTGTAGGTATCTTCTCTTGTTATTTCATAGAAGAGTATGCGCGAGCCATCTGGAGACCACTTTGGCGACCCGAGAGAGTAGTTTTCCTTTGTAACGAGCTGCTTGAAGTCGGACCCGTCAGGCCTTATAAGATAGATAGAAAGCGTTTGCGTATGCTCCCAGCCAGTTCCGTTGCTATGCCCCGTCCAGCCAGTATTGCGGTCAGAGGAAAAAGCAATCCATTCTCCGTCGGGTGACCAGCTAGGACGGAAATGGCCAGTTGGGCTAGTGGTATCTGCGGCAGTAGAAGCTGTATTCGTCAGGTTGAAGGCTTCCCCAGTCTCGATATTCTTCAGCCATATATTTGTCGTAAAGTTTCCCTGTGTAGACACATAGGCGAGCAGGCGGCCGTCTGGAGAAAGCACACCGGCATCCTCAAAGGAAGGTGTTGCAACCAGTTCCTCTAACCCAGAGCCGTCCTTTCGAACGCGATATATATCCGATTGCCCGTCGCCGGCGCGCTCACTAGTGAAGGTGATCCATCCGCCGTCTGGAGAGAAAGACGCATGGTACTCAAACGCAGCATCACTATCGGATAGCAGCTGGCGTTCATTGCTGCCGTTTGCGTCAGCTAGATACAAGACCGAACTTGAAGGAGCGATCCTGTTCATGAACATGACACCCAACTTTCCCCCAGTAGCCGGGCCGCGATGAAAGGAGGCTCCCGAAGCTACGTGAGAGGTTTCTCTCTCCGCATACGGGCAACCTCCTTTCTTGGTCGACGTTGACGCATAGGGGCAGATAGCCAGGGCTTGTCCCACGGCAAAGCCAAGAAGTGACACTGTGGAAAGACGCATTTTCTTTCTCCGAGTGATGCAACAAGAACGAGAGACGAGGTCTACTTACTTGCAATAGCGGTCCAATGGATCTCATAAATACTCCGTATGCGCTTACACAAGAAACCCCCACCAGACGCGTGGATGTTAGACCCTGCGCTCTATATGGCCAAATATTCATATAGCGTCCGGAGTATTGCCAAGTAAGGAAGTTAACTGCCGATCGAAGGGAGGTGTTTTAGCAAAGATGGCACTACAGTATGCAAGGCACTTTAAACCAGACAGGGCTAAGCATTTCTACTAAGCCTATAGCATTGCGCAAAAACTAAACGCTGCATTAACTGCACTTTTAAACCTAGAACGCGATTTGTGGTCCGCTGTATTACCAGGACATATCGCCGAAAATTAGCTCATTTTAGGGTCCAAGGGTCCAAGGGTCCACTGAGAAGGCGCTATTATTTAGAGTTCAAGGTTAGCTCCCCACAGTGGCTATTGTGGAGAGCTAAGGACACTGGCTGTTTTACATATCGCAGTTGTGTGGGGATGATGGGTTATTGGCCTCCAGCAATTAGCCATAGTGTTGGAAAGTCTAAGGAGCGCCGTGGGATTCCAGCATAACTATATAAATTTGATGTTGTTCCCGTAATTCGGTATTTGCCGAATTGGTAGGCATCTGTGATCTAGGTATGTGGCGAGTTTCGGGTTACAGCTCGCTGGCGTTGATATCCATAACAACTAGGTCATCAGCAGCACGTAGCGTAAGCTCCTATTCATTAACTAAGGCAACATATAGGCAGGCACCTCGCTGAAATGTATATAGATAGAACTCCATCTCTATGCAGTACTATTTCGGGCCCGATTCATAGGTGGAAGGATTAGCTGTCGGAGATAATATTACGATCAGATCCATGACAAGTGGGCGAGAAGCAATTGCCATAACAGAGGCAGTTGGCGGAGCTGCTGTTCGAAGGGAAAGACTCCAAAACACTCAGAGTACGAATCATTATTGCTATCACTTTTAAGGGAAGCCTAAGCGCGGATATCTGTTGTTATTTCGTCGATCAGCCTCCAAGGCAGGGGCAATGAGCCATAAACACTCCTGATATTTATCATATTTGAGAGACGTCCCCAAGGCACGTTCTTTCTAGCTACTACTGTACGAATCCCAAAGTTTCTCGTTAAGCCTACGTACCAACTACAGCATGCAAGTACTCTATCACCACACTTGGTCTCTGATCCATCCCTTAATCCCCTCGACATTCACCCCTATAGACTCTCTTGCCTCCAAAAACGGCAGAAAGACTTCCTTCACAATAACCTCCGGATCTGACTTAGTGGGCCATCCTCCCTCTTGGTTGGGGATTATAGGCTGAGCCACCAATGGCTGTCCTACTAAAATATTATGCTCGCTAGTTAGAACTTGAGAGAACTGATCTGTCAGGTTCTGCGACGCGGAATTTGCAGCAGACAGCGACGAGTACGACGGCATTGGATTTTTATCCAAAACTCCTCCTGTCACGAGGAGTAGTGGATACTCCCCTGTTGGGATATGGTCTTTGTTGGCGTGCTTAGGGAACCATTGACCAGCGACCAATAGGCTGACAGCGGCGATCTTAAAGTCGGTTGTCAGGACTTCAGGAGTAAGACTCATAAGATCAGTTGGTCCGACAACAGCAGCGTTGTAGCATAGGACGTCGACTTTACCATTCAGTTGGGACGCTGCCCAGTAGAGAGTTGAGAGGAGGCTCGAGGGGTCCGATGCGTCGGTTGTGCGGGTGAGCACTGGCGTAGCTGAAGGATAGAGTTTCTCAGTTTCAGCGGCATAGGCTTAGAGCTTCTTTTCAGTGCGGGATATGATGACTATGCGCCAGTTTTGGCTTGCGAGGTAGTGACTGAGAGAGCGCGATATGAAGGGCCCGGCGCCCACGATGATTATATGACGGTTGGGATTGAGAGGCATGATTATGGACTGAAGGATAGAAAGTGTAGATAAATAGACTTGGTGGGTATGTTATTACGTGTTGGTGGGACTATGGTATGTATATGCATGTACGCCTGAGGAAATATTATAACCTGCAGCCGCTTGCTGTGTTGGCAAGAGGAATGTTCAGCTAGACCTGCTGACATGAGATTTGAATCAATCAAGTTATCTCACGTCAGATGTCTAACGAACCGGACAAACCAAAGAATTTATAAAGAGTGCCAAGAAAGCTTGTAATATTGGATCGTTCCACTCGCGCTCCTCCAACGGGGGCGTTCCGTTGTGAGAAATAAAACATCGGCCTTCGTTAGGCACAAGAGTCCTTACGCTCGCATTATGAATCCCGCAAATCCAAACGTACATGAATATAACTCGCTTAGTCACTACTGACATCTAAATTATCCTAAAATATAGGTCTAGTTCAAATATGTCCATCGTGCATTAAACCAGCTGATTTGCTCGCTCCTAAAATCATCCTTCTCAACATGCAAGTTTAGAGTATCGTCTAACGTCGCGTTATACACAAAATTCTGCGTGCTGCCAGCGTAGGCTGGCCATTTCGGGATCCAGTTTATATGATGTGCGTTGGGATCCCCGGTAGCTGCAAAGGCAACGAAGTGTGTTTGCATGGCGTAGCTAACGTTTCTCATAGCCGGAACATCGGGGATGGGTGGATATGCTGAGCCGCTGAGGAAACAAAATTGTAAGCAGATGAGCGTGGGTTAATAAAAGACAAGAAAACGAGACAACGAGATATGAGATGGACTCACCTGACATATGGCAATCGGAACTCAAAGCTCAACTCGGCGCCATGCTCGGCAAAGCCAACACCCAACCCTGGGGTGTAAACAAGTGGCAACCTGCTCGGATCCACGTCCCAACGGAAGGAGTATGCTTTCTTGCCCGTCAAGGGTGTCCAAGATGCAGCAGTATGTCTCCTTCCTGACATCATAGCAAAATCGTTGATAATCCCATAAATCCTTCTCGTCTGCGTTCCAGACTGGATTCCCAATGCCGCCGTCAACGCGGGCCAGTCCAGTGTCATTGGCTGGGAGTATGGCGGATACTGCGCATCTTCAGGGTATAAGGTCAAGATCTCATTGGCAACGGTAGAATCAACACCTAAGCCAGCAGTGAGGAAATATTCGACCTCGGCCGAGGTGTTGAAAGGCGTTTGGGCACCTAGTGCCTCAGACATGCCTTCATCCGTGTTACAGCCAGTGATGATATCCACCGGGGCGATAAGGGGTGGGTTTTGGGCGTAGGCGAAAGAAGGAGAATTGCGGAGTATGTCGCCGTCGAGTATTGGCTGGAAGCCAAGAAGGTTAGCCGGGAGATTGGTTATGGTTGTATTCAAGGTTTCGAATGGTACTGCCATAGATATTAGCAACACATCTCTTAGAGTGCAAGAAGAACTTGCGTTCTCGTAGACACTGGAGTGAGTCAATGGCATGGTTACACCCGGTATCATTCGTGAGAGCGTTGTATGTTGATTGAGCAAAAACCGGATTTCCGGAACCAACTCCAAACGACGTTCCGCTCACCATAATCGCTTTTTGGAAAAGGTTGGAATTTTGTCCTCCATAAGCAACTGTAAGCCAACCAATGGCGAAGGCTCCTGCACTCTCACCCCAAACTGTTACCTGCTTCGGGTCTCCGCCAAAGCCCGCGATGTTCTCATTGATCCACTCTAAAGCTTTCCACTGATCTCGAATGCCTAGATTCGTGGCTCCCTTTGATTGAACTTCTTTACTGAAAAGAAATCCAAAGGCGCTGAGACGGTAATTAATGGAGACAATGATCACGGGTTTTCCTATTTGAACAGACGTCTCGACCATATAGCTTGTGTTGAACTCTCGATCATTAATGCTTCCCTGTCGGAATCCACCACCATAGATCCATACCATCACTGGCAACTTTGCATTTGCCTTAGTTCCCGAAGGCCGAACAACATTAAGATTCAGGCAGTCTTCTCCGACCTCCAAACCGAGGAGGTTATTAGAGCCATATCCGCTGCACGTCAGACCTGGTTCGACTGCTTCATGGGTGCCGCTCCAGGAAGAATTGAGTGACTGTGCTAGTTCAAAGCGTGGTGCCTGCGCAAAGGGGATGCCACGAAATATGTCTTGAGATAGCTGCGGAACTGCGAGACCAACGTAGGTTCCATTCTTAGTCTTCGCTGTTGGGGCCTTGGCAGGGTGAACGGTGAGTTCTGGAACCCCAAGGACAGCTAGAAAGAAGGAAAAATGAACAAATATTGAGAGATGCATGATTGACCGGAAAACGGGCTAAAGGGAGCCAATGTCTTACTGGCATTGGAATATGGCGGCCATTGGAGCATCTTATACTCCGCTTGGCGGGTAGGAACGTGGAGGTGGAGCTCATTCCCCGCCTACGACCTATTCCCACAGTTCGTAACTCACCAATTTAGTGCGCGTCATATCAAATGACGGGATGAAGAACAATAAGCACTACCAGTGCATAAAAAGAGTCCGTAGTACAGCCGAGTGATCCTTCGACGCGTGGGGAAACCTAAACCTCAAGCAACCGAACGACGGACCGAATAGGAGAACTCTACAGCATCACCCAGATAGTTTCTTTACTCTAGGGGCGTTATTGAGGTGATTCTATGGCAGAATTTTGCCGATTTAGTATCATAGATAGGAAGCTACTC
The DNA here is from genome assembly GCA_000750935.1 of Pseudogymnoascus sp. VKM F-4519 (FW-2642). Lineage (NCBI taxonomy): Eukaryota > Fungi > Ascomycota > Leotiomycetes > Thelebolales > Thelebolaceae > Pseudogymnoascus > Pseudogymnoascus sp. VKM F-4519 (FW-2642). The sequence continues at coordinate 11,586 of JPKD01002251.1, forward strand.
AAATAATCAATAGTCCAATGTAACGTGTGTTGTTTCCTGTTTTGATACCTGAGATACGATAAACGATAAACATAAGCACTGAGTTCGGATCTCGGGGATATAGATAGTATTCCCGGATGATGTTAAACTCCCCCTAAAGTAGCCTCGCTTCCATCCGCAGCCTTGCAGGAACACCCCTGTCGAAAAACACTCCCCTCGCAGCCTCGTCTCGCCTTCCAAATCCCAACGTCAACAGGATAATCATATCAGCAACCAAAACCACCTCACCAACCCACCTCAAATCCTCCAAAATGGCCGACCGCCCTCCACCCTCTGCTACGGCCATCATAATCGGCACAGCCATCCTCTCTCTCGTCACAGGCTACATGATCGGTACCGCCACCTCGCTCAACCTGCTCCCATCGCCCTTCTCCTCCGCCCCCGCGAAGACGCGCTCCCGCTCCGACACCACCGGCTACGACGACGAGGAGGAGAGCAGCGAGGAGGAGATCGAGGCCGGCGAGGTGCTCGACCACGCGCCGAACTGGGCAAATGGGCCTGAGGCGGATAAGCGCGATGGGCTGACCGTGGCGGCGCCAGCGGCGACGAAGAAGAGGGAGGTGGTGGATGATAATGAGGAGTGCAAGTTGGTTCTTGTTGTGCGCACGGATCTGGGGATGACAAAGGGTATGTTCCATTTCTCTCCCCTCCGCGCATCCGCCGCCTGACGGCCATCTCTTCCCCACCATACTTGTTGTGGCAGTCGCGCTAACACTTCCCAGGCAAAATCGCTGCCCAATGCGGCCACGCGGTGCTCGCATGCTACAAGTCTTCCCTACGCACGAACCCGTACCTGCGCGCCTGGGAGCGCGGTGGCCAGGCCAAAATCGCGGTGCAGATCAACAGCGAGGCGGGGATCGAGGAGCTGGCTGCCAAGGCAAAGGCGGCAGGGTTGGTGGCGGAGGTCGTGTGCGATGCGGGGCGGACGCAGATTGCAGCTGGGAGCATGACGGTATTGGGTGTTGGACCGGGGAAGAGGAGTTTAGTGGATCAGGTGACGGGGGGATTGAAGCTATTGTAATGAGTGCGAAATAGAGAAATACATGTTTTCATGATGGTATTGGGTGCGCGTGTACGCGTTTGATTATCTAGCTGTCATATTCCCTCCGTGACTCTCCTGTTTCCCCTTGAACCTCTAAGCAACATCTATCGGAGCCACTCTGCTCTTCCGCATCTCCACATACCATTAGCCCCAGGTCACTTCGTCCCATCACAACACAACCCACCCACCTATACCAGCCCAGGCAGCGCCGCCCATCTCCCCTCCACTCCAGGAAATCTCTCAACATACCACTTCCTCGTTGCTATCGCCCTCGGCAACATCGTTGACACCTCGGCAGCCACAAAGTTCCTCGCCGGTAGCGCCCCGCCTGTCGCGATATAGAACCCAACCCACTCGATCCACTCGCAAAGGTAATGTGGGCTAAGCACCCATCTGAACAGCCCTCTTGATGGTAAGACGTAGGTCTTCTTGCCACCATGGCCATCAGGGACCGTGTGGGTGTTTTCGGCTTTTGCGGGTGCCCCCGGTTTGGACGCCGCGCGGCGGCCACGGCGTAGGATCTCGTCGTGCGCGATTGTGCCCGCGAAGCCGAGGGTCCAGATGGGGAGGCCGAGACCAAGGCGCGTGGTCAAGGTAGGACCGAGGCCGGCGAGGTGGCCGCCAAGGGAGACTGCGTTTAGCAAGTTAAACACCCAGGCCCCGAGGAGGATGATGGGATGGATGGGAGACATGGAGGGGTTGAGGAGGGGCGCAAGAAGCGCGCGGTAGATGTAGTGTGTTACCTTTCGGAGGTTAGCGGGCTTGGTAATTAGGAATCGGGGGTCGGGGACAAACGTAGATGCCTGCTAGGACGAGATTTTCCCTTGGAGGCTGTGGGAGAGTGGCGCGCAGGCCGGTCATGGTGTATATCAGCAAAAGAGGTGCGGGGAGTTCCATGAGCATCCAGGCCAGCTTCCCTGGAATATTCAGGCACGAGGTCGTCGACGTCTTGCCCATGGGATAGTACGCAGTGAGCCATTGGACGGCAGTGACCTGGGGACAATCATTAGCTAAGTTGGCGGTGGGGGTGGAATTAGAGTAAAGTCGGGGTCAAATAGGGGTGAAGTTGAAGTGAATGAGGGGTAGGGGAGGAGAACGCACGACAGGAAAGTAGGTGAAGGTGTTGACGATCAAGGTCCAGTTCCCTGGCGAAGGCGGAAGCCAGTCTTGGAGAAGAGACATATCTGACAGAGTCGTATCTAAGCTTTATTGAAAAGAAACTCTTTGGGTTCGTCACTTCTCGTCTTATCAGCAACAGCTGTATCTTCTTGCAGCCTATCTCGAATGGTTGACGGAACGGCACTACAGTTCTCCTGAAAGCAACTATTTGCCAGTCTGACGACTTAGCGTCTTGACAACAACAACAACAACAACAAAACAACACTTCACTCTGTGAATTGTTACGTTACTCTCCAGTTACACAATATTACGCCCTCAAATCGCTTGCAAATACCACGCAATCATATACGGATAGATTTCGGCACAAGATGCAAGGTGGAGCTATGGAGAACGATCTGCAGTGTGATCCGTTACCGAACGGGTCGCTGCTGGCGGGCGCCACTCCACGATTTAAACCCTGCAGGTGCTGCACATTTGACCCCAACGACTGGCCCCAAAGTGACGCCAAAGTCAAAATACGTTCGTGCATGACGACCTGTCCATACTGCGGGGTTAGGTTTGGCAAGTTATCGCATCTGCGGAAACATATCAGGGTCTCAGCGCTGCATGGGCCACAACGACTTACAGTTGTGGCTACGAGGGTTAGGAAGTGAGTTGAACTCTTATCATGGTAACAATAGCTAATTCATTGAGCAGCCTCTACCAGGCCGCCTACGATTCTTCGGTGCGCCTCTTTAGGCCATGTCAATGCTGCGTGCTTGACCCTGATGACTGGCCTCAGAGTAATGCTGAAATTGTCATTCGCCCATGCATGACGGCCTGTCCATATGACGGGCATGTATTCCAGAGCTCTTGCAAGCTCCGAAGACATATTGCAGAGTTCCAGGCGCATAAAGCGCGGAATCTCACAGCCAGGGCTATGGTCGGTCGGGATAGGAAGTGAGTCAATCTCTTACCGATCGTGGCTACAATAGTTAATTTATTGAGTAGGCGGCCCAGCACGGCAGTGGCGCAGAAGGAGGCCCACAACGCTAGCAACCAAGGATCTCCTATGGACGAAGACTCCGCAGACTCTGGGGATGATAGTGGCAATGACGGCGACTTTGTCGAGAACATCCTCCCGGGTCTTTCAGCTGCAGCGCAGAACAATGCCCACGAAACTGGCAACCAAACGTACCCCAGGAGTCAAAGGCCCCTTCTATCTATCCAGGGCAAAAACGACCATGTTCACCTCACCGGTAGCCTCCGTTCAAGCTTCTCCTCGACCGCAGTACAGAACGGCGCGCTCGACACTGTGAAGCAAGAATCTCCCATCAAGCACATATCCTCCATAGGACGAGTCCCCTCAATATCAGACCATCAAGGCCGCAATCAAGGATCTTCCGTTAGCCGCTTCTCCGGGTCAAACTCCAGCTCTGGTAATCATGGAAACATCGCCGGGACCTTCTCCTTGAGCAGCTTCTCGGCTGCAGCACAGAGTGACGCTCGCGATGCAGACTATCAAAACTTCCCCATAAAGAACATCTCCCCAATTGACCAAGAACCCCGAAGATCTGACCATCAAACATACAATCAAGGATCTCGCATGGATCAAGGCTCCCCCAGATCAAACTACGGCACTAACAATCAAAGACGCCTCGTCGAGACTCTCGCCAGGGGCCACTCCTCAGCCGCGGCACAGAACAATATCCACGATTGTGGGAGCCAGACACACGCCATGAGCCAACCCCCTGAACCTGACCAACACAAAGGTATTCCCGCCTACGCTGCCGAAGCCCTTCGAAACACTATTAAGGTCAGCCTCGCTACCCTATGCAGCGACTTCATGGCCACCGCACATTCCGATCTTCCTCGCGCGCAGCGTGACCTCGATGACCTCAAGCAGATCACGAACCAATATTTCTCTGCCACAGAGAGCTCATTTGACATCATTCGTGATAGAGCGGAGTCTTAAATTGCCGTTTTCTCTTGCAGTTTGTCAGATGGGTCCATTCGCAGCTAGTTGGTACTTTTGATGACTCGGTGATTTTCTTTGCATAGATTTCTTTTCTCTGTGCAACTCACGATCCACTTTATAGCTGTTGGTCTTCTTTCTATAGACTGTCTTTCTTGCTGCCCGCGATGCACCTTATGCCATTAAGGTGATGGTTTTCGTCGTTTAGACTTTTTTTTTTCCAGCAACTCACGATGCACTTGTATTCACATGGGATTTTTCCAGAGTTACGGGCTCGTTCCGTTGCTCATGCAACTCTCGATTCACTCAATGTTAGCTATACCCTTTTAGCGATGGATTCACCAATTAATTCAATACCTGTAGCATAGCAATTCAGAATGGCAACCAAGTGACGTGATATAATATAAATTAGAAGTTATACGTTGTACAAGTGTAATTGTCATCCCTGGTAAATGGCTAGATCCTTCTATTACATTCAGAAACGGATATAATGTATTACCTACAACGAAAATTACCTACAACGAAAATTTCCAACCTATAAAAATAATGTGGCCAAAGAAATAACGTATTTCACAAGCGAGTGGATAACCCAAGCGAGTGAATAACCAAAACGCCTA
>JPKD01002255.1:0-19763 GCA_000750935.1 Pseudogymnoascus sp. VKM F-4519 (FW-2642)
ATATATTATATAAAAAATTACGTACTCTAAGTTTATCAAGTTTATTTACACTCTACGTTACACTAATTTCAATTTGAAGGTTGCTAACACCAGGTATCAGCAACTCGGCAGGAAAGGGGCAGGGTCGATTTTAGCGCGTCACCCCACCACCACCCACCCCTCCTTCCTCCAACTCTACAACCTCCAACTCCAACTCTCCTTCCTCCAACTACAACTCTTCAACCTCCAACTCTCCTTCCTTCCTCTGACCCAAACTCTCCCTCCTCTAGCAAAGGTATAATAACCCAACACCCTCTTCTTTCGTTTCCGTCTCTGTTGTAACCTCGTCTGCTGTTCAGTCTCTACTGTTCGGCACCTACTGTTCGATCTTCCTGTCGACATACACTCTCTCTTGTTCACTCTCTACTGTTTACTCTCTCTTAATTTCTCTCTGCTGTTCTCTCTCTCCTGGCCACTCTCTACTGTTCACGACTCTTTTGGTCTCTAATATCGAGACTGTCTCTTTTCAAACACTCTTCGTTACGCTTTCATCATTATACTCTCTTGTCTGAACTCTTCTGTTTCGACCCTCTTGTTTGAACTTTCTCTTATCGTTACTATGGACCCTACAGTTAACGCTCCGCCACTAGACTTCGATTCGTCTGATTTCGAGCTCTTAGAGGAGGAAGAACCCTCAAGGAAGCCAAAGAGAGGTGAGAGGATTACGAAAGCTATCCTCGAAAACCAAGCCATCGATCGCCTTCAGAGCAAGAAGGCACTTCGGACGCTCACCTATTCCTTTGGTGCGCCAGGGACCCGTTTGCACCAGGAGTCGGTAACAACATCATGGGATGGATTCTGCCAGACGGTTTCACACGAGTAAGTTCTTCATGAGAATCGCCCACGTCGATTTGTGCTCTATTAGACACTGTTACGGGAGTAAGTGCTCTATTCGACCATGTCGATAAGTATCGACTACGAATATATATCGACCCTATCGATAACCTCCCTTTCAACTGCCTAAGTATCGACTACGACTATATATCAACCCTACGGATAACATCCCTTTCAACTGCCTCCCTTCAGACAGTGCCACGAGCAAGTGCTCAATTCAACAGGGTCGATTTGTCTGTCTACTACGACTATGTCTCGACCGTGTCGATAACTATCGACCTCGTTCTATCGGACAATGTTACGCGCAGTGCTTGATTCGACAGGGTCGATTTATCTATCCACTTTGACCATGTCTCGACCCTATTGATGATAACCTCTCTTTCAACTGCCTCCCGTCAGGCAGTGCTACGAGCAAGTGCTCAAGCAAGTCCTCAATTCGATAGGGTCGATTTGTCTGTCCACTGCGACCGTGTCTCAACCCTGTCGATAACTTACCTTTTCAACTACCTCCATTATACAGTGTTGGTTGTAAGCAAGCGTTCGATTCGACCCTGTTGATAACCGCCAAAATGGGCGTCGTCGATTAAAAGGCACCTTTTAGGCTGACACCATATACAGTATCACTACGTGCCCATCTGGTGACCTCATCTTCCGTTATGTCGATACTATAGCACGGAACACAAAGCCAGGTATTCTTAGGAAGCCTGCACCATCGCTCGTTGTTATCCAGGCCGTATGGAGGCGCGTAATCCAGATCCTTCAATTTCGCCACCAGGATATCCTCAAACACTATACCCCCCATCACGTCATGCGCATCCGGGTTCATCTTGACCAGCTGACCCGACAGGGGAAGCTTATCCGAGGCGACTGGTTTAAGAAGATGTGGATTGGCTTCATGCTCGTTCTCAAGATGGCGACAGCTTGGGTAAAGGATGCCTTTGAGAATGGCACCCACTCCTGGGATATTACCATCTCGAAGCTTGCTAGTATTGTCATTCAAAGTGCTTTGAGCTCAAGATCGGGTGACATTACTCGGTCACAGCTCTACGAAGGTATCGAGTATCTCTGCTGGGGCCATATCACCTTCACGCTAGAGTCGCCAGCTACTCGAGATGCGCCGAGTGTCCAGGACTTGAAAGGCACCTTTGAACTACAGTTCACAAAAGGCCATAAGTATGTTTTACCCCCTACCTGTCCTTAAACGAAGGTCTTCTAACCATGGTTATCAGGTCCACCCGCAACGCTACGCATACCCTCTTCTGTGACCCGCTCGAGAACCCCTCTCAGAGCGTTGCCTGTCCCATCAAACTGCTCCTCGTCCTCGCCCTACGCCTTGGTTATGTCTATGGCAGAACGATTGAAGACTGCCTCGCGCACACTGCACGGCGAATGGACCGGACGATCCAATGGAAGGTCCCTAACGCCCCTGTATTCTGCAAGATGAACGGCAACTCTGCTTTCCTCAAGCTTGATGAACCTGCTGGTCAGCACCAAGTTAGGTACACACTACAGCAAATGGCACTGCTCACCGGAATACTCGACCGTGTCGATTCTAGAGGCATTCGCAGAGGAGCCTTGCGGGACCAAGCGTACCTCGACAGGGCCATGACTGGCGTTGCAACTCGCTGTACCGCCTTAATTGCTGGCCATTCCTCTACCGCGTTCGCTAGGGGAACGACCCAGGACTATGTCGGCGCCTTGGAGCATCCTATCTACAACATGCGGGCGGATCTCCCGCGTAAAGATCGCATGGCGCCAGCTGTTGCGACCCAAGGAGGCCTCCCTATTGCCTTGAGACAATATCGTACATCTCCTCATGAGGTTGACGAATTTATGAAGGCTCAGCACATGGACGTTAGCGACAAAAACCAACGGAAAATGGCTACAAGGCTTATAAAGAAGCAGAAAATTGCAGATTGGTGTTTGGAGGCACGAAATGAGTCTGCACCAATTAGTCCGGCCGAGGTGGGAGAATCGGGGACGTCGATTTCGGCACTACCCAACGTACCGGTGCCGAAGAAGAAGCAGCAGCCATCCGGTAGTATGAAGAAGCAGACAGTGTCAGAACAGGCGCAGTCTAGGCAAAATGGGCCAGAGCCTCTACGGCAACGGACGACTGGAGAGGTCAACACTAGCCAAGGCCGCATTAGCAGTAAACGCAAGGCTTCTGATGACAATGCTACTGAGGCAAAAAGGTCCCTTTTACAGCCGCCCTCTAGTGCTACTACGAGGCCTGAATGGTTAGACCCAGAGCTCTTCGAAGCCAACGTTGACCCAGCTGAACTTGACGCCCTCACAGACGCAGTGTTCGCCCGTGAGGGAGACAGGTCAGATAACGCGCTCGATTTGGACAGCGTCCAAACCGCCGCCAGCCAAATAGGCGCCGTCCATTCCGACAGTCTCCAAACCGACGCTGTTGATGAGGCCATGATTGACGAGGTGATTACTGGAAATCCTGTTTCTCCTGATACCTTGTCGACACTCTCTGCGCCTTGGCAGGCGCAGCAACAACCTCTCGAAGCAGCGACAATAAGTGGCAATAACTTTGTCAATTTCTACTCTACAGTCAACGTGTTCCAGAACCAGGCCCGCTTTGACCGGAACGACATGGTCGAAGCAGGGAAGTATGTCCCCTGTGGCAATAGCCGGGACCCTCCAACGCCATACTCATACGTCTGCAGCAAAGGCTGCGGGCATAGTAATGAGCTGCGCTACGAGATAGTTAACCACGAGGTTAATTGCAAGGGACAGTCAAGGGAGAAGTTGTTTAAGCGCCAGCGTAGCGGCTGCCAAAGAAGCTTCAAAACAGAACATGTCACTAAGATGCCACGTTAGCGACGTCCACGATTATAAGCCTGTTGCCTGTGACAAATGTCCTGATCAGCCTAACGTGGTATACGGATCTAAGAAAGAGCTGAAGAAGCACCGCGACTCAGTTCATTGTGTCGTCGAGAAACAACACTGTCCCTTACAAGACCAGTGCGGGTTTGTAAATGAGTACACACAGAAGAGACTACTCAGACAGCATCTAGTTCGCAAACACCATCTTACAAATGAGCAAATCAAAAAATACGTCCCCGACGGCCGAAAGGGCCACTCGAACAACAAAGGCAAGAAGAGAAAACCGAAGGGCTGGCATCTGGCCGCTGGCGGAGTAGAGAAGAACGAGGCTCTCGATGAGAGCGGAGGAGATGGGAGCAGTGATGGGGGCAGCGAAGGGAGCAGGGAGGATGAGGAATAGGGGGCGGGAGAAGAGGGTGGGTGTAAAAGGCACCTTTTTAGGGTGGGTGACAGTGTCTCGATGGCTTCGTTAATCGGTGTGAAAGGCACCTTTGCTACGGTGATAGCGTCTCATTGGCTCTTTGCTTGGTGCTGAAGGTACCTTTGATGCGGCGACAGTGTCGTAATGGCTTCATTGCTCTCAATGCGGAAAGTACTTTTTGTAAGACGGCAAGGTCTCAAATAGCTTCATTCATAACTACATGGCAGGGGAAGCTCAAATGGCGGGGGAAACTGAAGAATAATTAGCTAGAAATCGACACTGCCTATTCGCAATCACAATTGAAAATGCACATTTGAAATTTACGATTTATTTTGATTTCCCTTTATTTCGAAAGCTACAGAGAAGCTCGATGATCCTACGCCAGTAGTCCCAATCCCAACTGCCATTGTCTAAGCATCCTCGACGAGAGCCGTCTGGAGGCCCTTCGCGCTCTTGACATTCACAGCCTGAACGTAGCTGTACAAGCGTTGAGTTGCGCCCTCCTCGTCGTTACGCTAGAAACGAATTAGTTACTGCTGTGTTGTAGTGCTGAAGCTTCAAAACTAACCTTGCGCGAGATGCGGACGCGGAGTCTGTATGGGCATCCCTTGATACCAGCCTCCCAGACCTTCTTGTTTAATTGAGGGTCAAGACGGACATCGGTGGTGCCCTGCATGCGTAAAACTTGTCAGTAACCCATCCTCTAATCCCAGGTCTCTGCCTGCTGATGTGGTGTGGGGATATCGTACCATGGACTTGGTTGCGAAAGCCTTGATCTCCTTGATGGCCTTTGGTGCACGCTTCTTGAACGAGACACCATGGAGCTGTGAAAAGAATAATTAGCATTTCTGCTCTATTCCATCACCCTTCCCATCAGATCGGTGTGTTATAGATCGAACATACTCTCTTGTGAAGGTGGATGGTGTACTCGCGCGCGACAACGTCGGCGATGGCAGAGCGCTGGGTCTTGCCCGTCTTCTTGGTGGTCGTCGACATGGCTATAAAGTATCAGTATTGATAGATCAAAATGCGCTTGATGCGCACGATTCTCTGGGACAGAAAGTCTTACTGAAGGTGGTCGCGATTTGTCGATTGAGGAGTCGTGATACTGGCACGAGAGGTTGAAAGTTTGGAAAGTTGTGAATGTGCGTGCCAAGACTTTAGCGAATTTTTATGGTCTGGCGCCGTTTTTGTGGGTGCGGCTTTGGGAGTCTGTGTCGTCAGGGTCTTGATGCCTCAGGCGATCGTAATTTAAGGTCCCCGATCCAGCCCCCTTAGTGCAAGTTTCATGAAATTGACCAGGACGACCTAGCAACGCGCTCGTTCTGCGTTTCTTCAATCACAACTCAAGACTCCTCACCCCGACATGCTGTGATAGATCTGATAGATCATCCAGCTGTGTCTCTCGTTCTTTACTGAGTCGGTCTTGCGACTCTATACCTTCGATCTGCGCTTTGCGACCGTGTGTTATACCAGCATCGTGGACAACGCACCCCTCGTATACGACACACCTTACTGAGGATATCCAACACCACATCAACCTCAACCTACAAACCAACACCATGGGTGACAATAGATTGGGAAGCCCAGTCCCAGCTGGAGGAGGTGTCGGCGTCAATGCCACTCCCTCACCGGAGCCAGACATGAACAGGAACCGCCTTCCTACTCTGTTTGAGGTTCTTAGCAGGAGGACTCTACCACCCGTGGATCTCTTTTCTTTCTACATATACATGCGAGATCAACAAAGATCTGTCGACTATCTGGATTTCTGGTATGTTCTTTAGCCCAATGGCCAGTTCCTCCCGTTCAAAGTTGTCTAACTCTGTTCAGGCTTGATGTGGCACAGCACATGTCGCTCTGCCGCCATTATGTCCGGAAACTACGTCGCTCGATTCTTGTCGGAACCCCGGAACTTGAGAAGGGAGGTTCAAAGCGCTCTTCAGCAATCCTGGAAGGCCTTGGAGACATGAACCACCCTGTGGCTGGACCCTCATATTTCTCAACCGAAAAGGAAAAGGACCAGGATGCTCAGATGTCCGCATTTCTCCGTGAAGAGGCCGCCCAGGGACGCAACGGCCACTCCCCAAAGGGTAGCTTGTCCTCAGCTGTCTCAGCCAGTGCAGGCCGCAACACAACCTCCAACGAGCGTCCCCGCCCAAGCTTCATGAGCAGCCCCAACGACCCAAACTCCGACTCCAACTCCCCAGCACACGCAGTTGCCCGCTCAGACATCCGCCAATCGGCCGAGAAGATCCTCTACACCTACCTCCTCCCCAGCGCCGAGCGTGAGATCATCCTCCCTCACAGCATCACAAACGACATCACCGTCTCGATCGAGGAGCTTGGCCGCGACGACCCCGAAGTCTTCGACTCCGCCAAGGACTACGTCTTCCAAGCCATGGAGCGTGACGCCTTCCCCGGCTTCCTGCGCATGAAGGCCCTGGGCAACCTCGTCCCAACCTCCACCATGACCCGTCTCATCATCGGTCTCCTCGCCCTCTTCGCTGGCTTCTGGGCAGGCTTCATCCTTATCTTCCTCGATAAGTCGCGCCTCACCCGCTGCTGGCTGATCCTCCCTTTCACGATCGGCGTGTACGCCCTCTCCTCGCACCAGTACTCGCTGGATCCGATCATGGGTCTCACTGGCTTCAGCGAGTACGCGTGGATGAGCTACTCGAAGATCCGGGAGCCGTTCATTCGCAAGCTTATTAACAAGCGATCTATCATGGTCTTGGGCGTCACACTCTTTATCGACGTTGCACTCTGCGTGCTTTTCATTTTTGTCCCCGGCAAGCGCCTGTGAGCGTCACTTCTACCGAGTCTGTCATTTTCATTTTTTTTACTTGTCAACAACAAAATCAGGGGAGGGATACCAAGGGGAGACGAAGGGTGGTGGGAGGAAGTAGAGGAAGGGGGCTTGTGTTTTTATTCTGATGATTTACGAGGAGTTCAGCAAAGCGACGGCGTATGGGATTGCTCTTTCCAAACTGGTGCCTTGTTGGGCCAGAACTATATGGGCTATGTGCCTCGGAGGAGTTTCATGGGGGATGGGGGTAGTGTGGCATCGGCTACTTGCTCGCGGTCAGGGGACCTGTTGTCTGGTGTGGCTAATGTAGGCCTTGTGGAGGCGGACTTGCGTTTTTTTGCTTGTCGTGTAATATGAGCAGTATACCTCAATGGAGTTTTTCGTGCTATACTTCACATCAAATCGATGGATGAGTTTTGGATTATGCTTCCCAGTGACTTTTGTTATGTGTGAAATTATATGTTACGTTGAACAGAAGTGTGACGACTGGCTTTTTATCTCGTGCCTGTAGAGTGCCAGGGGCGCCAGATATTGCGTTCATTCAATCACTGGTAGCAGTCAGAAATTCAGCACCGGCAAGGTTCTCACAGCAAAAAAAGTGTCCAAATGAATATGGTATTATGTCTAGACATTATGGATATAATAGTAATAAATGGCTATAGATGGCTCTGTCTCGCCGGATCGTTAGCTTTCCTCCTTCCCTGCGGGTCCCTAATCAATGGCGCGAACGGGGCCAGTTCGATTTGGAAATTCCTCCTCTTAGAACGCCCTTTTTTGGTTTTAGCCCTTTCCTTCGGGCTGCTGCATCCTTACGCCGGGCGGCAGCGCGTTTCATATTTCGAATCCGAAGAAGATCCTCTATCTCCTCAAATGCCCAGGTGTCCAGCTTCAATCCTTCCAATTGACGTATTGTTAGAGAATCCTGGAGGCTCGTGTTAGCCAGAAACTTCGCATCGCCACAGTAGTCCTGACAAAATGCCTCTGACCGTCCAAGGTCAAAGGCAACAGTGCCAATAAATACAGGGCACTGGTTGAGGACATCCTCAATTGAGATTGCCAGCTTTTGCCAAGGCATACCATGTCCTGATGTCCCAACTTCATTTATGTACCTGTCATTACACGGGGTGCATGTCTGACAGCAGTACAGCTGGAATACTGCGTGAACCATTTCGTGGATTAGCGTGCTGATGTAACTTCTCCGTCGTGATGGTTTGTCCAGTGACCGAAACGATTCACTGCGTCGTTTGTTTGTAACGGAGATCTGAATTTCAAACCCGTGCTCAATGGGCGGCGCCAAGAGCATTTTCCGTCAAGACCTGGCATCATTTCAGGTTTTACAAATATGATCTTGTAGAACCCATTGAGAATCCCTCCGAAAAAAAGGTCGTCAAGGCATTTGGCATAGATGTCCAGAAATTCTTCAGCGTCTCGATGGTCGTACTTTCCCGACTCAAGGATTTTCCATTGTCGTAATCCTTCCACCTGCCTCTTCCTGTGCCTCTTCCTGTGCCCCTTTTCTAACTTTGGGTCAAGGTTGCGTAACTGCTCTGTGTATCTTATCAGAGAGGATGAAATCTGTGTAGGATTATACGAGTATAACCCGAGCTTGCCAGCATATATGTTGAACGGCTTTCCATGGAAAGCGTCGTCGAAGGGGCGAGGATAGCCATGAGAGGATAACGGCTTGCCAGCATGCATCATATGAAAGCAGGCAGGCTTGCCATCGGGTGTACCAGAAGACATGCTCTTGTGTTGAAAATATCCGTCCCAAATCCAAAATGTGACCAGCGCAGGAAATACTAAAGGTAGAGGGGGCCAGCGAAGAATTGGATCTGTCTGAGATGTGACCAGCAGAAGTAGGAAAGACAGCAGGGAAGAATCGGATTTGTCTGCAATGCGACCAGCGCAAGAAGGAAAGAAGACAGCAGCGAAGATTTGTATCTGTCTGAAATGTGACCAGCACAAGAATGAGAGATAGCAGTGAGGAATCGAATGTGTCTGAAATGCGACCAGAACAGAAGGAAAGACTGAAGAGTCGAATGTGTCTGAGATGTGACCAGCACAGGGAGGATGAACGGCAGCGAAGGATTGAATATCTCTGAAATGCGACCAGCGCAAGAAGGAAAGACTGAAGAATCGAATGTATCTGAAATACGACCAGCGCAGGGGGGATGAGGTGTAGGAGAGAGACTGCGAATGATGCAGTTGATGCTTCAAAAACTTTTATCAGGAGGAGCTGTTGGCTTTTATAGCCAGCAGATGAATAGGCACCCAGCATCCTCATTCTGAATAGAGAAGCTGATGGCGGGGAAGAAACTTACTATTGCCATCATAGAAGAATATTCGGAGAGAAGAACGGCTATGATAGACAGTGTTTTGGTATTTGTGTGTTCCAATGAGCAAAATGCTGGAAATTGTACAGTTATACTCGGAATCCAGAACTTTGATAGGCCAATTAGTCACGGTCCTCGTGGAGACTACGGGCGGCATGAGTACCACTACCAGCTGTAGGCACTGAGCTCGACTCAGCTCGAGGGATGTAGACTGAGCTGGAAGCTTCTGGATGTGGGAAACAAAGGTTCAATGCCCCACTGAGACATAATGGGATGGTGGACGAGAAGAGAGATGAAGAACAAAGAGAAAGAATATATCAATTGAAGAAGAGAAGCAATAAGTGAAACTAGAGATGATGAGAGAGTAAAATAGATGTGAGGTGAAGTGAACAATGTCAACTCAAGTGAACAGAAAGACAATTGTAAACGAACGGAGACAGGTGCGAAAATAGCAAAAAGTGAAGGCAAGCTGGGGAGAGAAAGCAAGGGAAGGACAGGACAGGATAGACTGGAGATACAATAACCTCAATATCAACATCATCAAGATGCCCACTACTTGAAAACATACCATCCCAGAATCCACCCCTATCTCCAACCCCCCCCTTTTCACCTGCCTCAGGCAATCCCCCCTCACCATCAACAAAACCCCACCCTCTGGTCCCCCCCTGAATCCAGCACAGTAAGCCATCACCACCGCTTACTCCCCGATCTCCCATCCAAGTCAACATGAGAAAAACCACCAAATCGAAACAACCTCGCCTCCTCACGGTCCACCAAGCATTGTGAGTAGCCCCCAAGCAATACGAAAGTACCTCAGCTGAAACCCAGCTGAAAAACCCCAGGAGCACGCACAGCCACAGCTTACCTCCCCACCACCAACTATGCAAAAAGTCAAACTCAACCACAGCCATACAAAGCCACATCCCTAACCTTCGCGCCCTGCCCGATCTGATCTGATCTGGACCCCCCGTCCCAGCGCAGCGCAGCGCACCGTGCCGCCGCCGCCCGGCCATCTGCTGCCCGCCCTTCTGCAGTCAGCAAGGGTAGGGTAGCGAACGGACCGGCCGTTACGAGATGTCACCAAAACCGTATATAATAAGCCCAAGTCAGCACTCATAAGGTCAAGTCAGCACCCTTTCTCACACCCGAGGGATTCCGGCAGTTGAACAAACAACGACGAGGTTGGTGATGACGACGGGGACGTCGCCAGTTAATCTACTCTACTCTATCTCCCCCGCGCCGGCACCCAACCCCAGACACACCCGCCCAATTACCCAAATACCCAAACAACCCTCCACGACCCCGGCGATCACGAGACTTCCCCAGTGATCGCCGCCCACTCGCCCTGAATCGGACCGGCGGTGGCTGCGGCTTCCCGGCTGGCGATCGAGTGGGGAAGTATGGGGGGTGGGCGTGGTGGTTTGGCTGGGCTACGGAGTGTGGTGTGTGAGATGGGGATGTCTCGTTGCGGTGGTTTTGTGATGCGATGCAATGCGTGGGACTGGTCATCGTGCATTTTCAGGGACGTAGGTGGTGGTGGTGGGTGTATGACAGGATGGATGGATTGGGGGATACGACGTGGGATGGAAGTAGGAGGAGCGGTGGTGCGGTACCACACACACACACACATCTCTACGCTGTGGAACGCCCGCTCCTCTCGAACGAACTGAGATACAATACTCCTCCCCCTCCGTTGTTCCCCGTCCCCCTCCATCATCCGTACCACCACCACCACCACCAACCAGTATACATACATACCAAAAGCAGTAAAAACAACCACCAAACCCTCCTCCCCCCCCCCGGCAACCCTCTCGGTTCCCCGCGTCCATGTCATGCGATGCGGTTGTTGCTTCCCGCTTCGCTCGTGTGCACTTATCCGTTTTGATAGATTAGCTCGCATGGGCGTACCTTGTTTCGGGAAACTTGTGCGTGCGAGCCGCGGCGGGGGATGGATTGGACTCGTGGCAGTGGGGGCAGGGATGGGGGAGTGAGTGGTTGCGCTTGAGGCGGGATGGGAGGGGAGGGGAGGGGTCGGTGATGATGGGCGGTGATGGGTGGGAGGAACGGTTCGTTGAAGGATGATGCATATGTTTTTTTTTGGCCTTTGTGGGATTACTTACATCCTCTATGGCTTCTCAACAAAGGGGATGCCGCCGTATGTATATGTAAGATTGTGGACGCACGTATGTCTCAAGTCCGCCTGCTTCCACTTCCTTTCGAAGCCCTGCAGTGTCAGGCGGAGAAACCGCAGCAGCCGAGGTGTGTGTGGATATCCTGCCATACATGTATGTAGAGCAAAAAAAAATGAAGGCACCGTACTGTACATTACTGTACCACACCGTACCATTACACCTTTTTCCAAGCCGGAACCCTTCGTGCCTCCCACCAGCATCGCCGCGAGGTCGCAGGGCAGGAGACTCTGGATAATCTAAATAAACTGACCTGCTTTGGGGAGGGAAGGGAGGGAAGACTTATAGAATGTTCCGTCATCCACCACCACTACCACTTTTATCCAGATAGACAGCAGCAACGAAGGCCCGTCTCAGCATGAAACTACGCATTTATCTCTTTCCTTCTTTCTTCTCCCTGCCTCCCCGCGCAATCTCCTGTGGTGGCAGAGAGGGCGATTTCGACATTGGATAGGTTGAATTGATTGATTAATTGATTGATAGATCGATTTATTTGAACTTCGGCTCTTCAGGCCGGTCACTTCTTATGGCAGCGGGCGAAACAACTAGTCGCATCACTCACACTCACGGCGACATTCCGATTTGCGCCGTCCCTGGTCTATCAACCTTCCTGCTTTTTGTTAGTGGCACTAGATTGCTGTACCTACCACCACCACCACCACCACCACACACACGTACACACGCATATATATACCCTTCCAGGCAGGAGTGACACGGGCTATCGAACGACACCATTGCCGGCTCGCTCGTGGCTTCTCGGTGCAGAGGAGACCAGAGTAGAGTATAGTAGACATGTATATCGTGCGCTATAAAAATTCCGCTGTACAGTTCGCTGTAACCGTATGTGTATGTACAGTACTACAACACAAATGCGGTGGAGTACCACCACCACCACCTCTCAAGCTGTCCTGCCTATCCGTACATACAAGGCCGGCCCGGTGCCACAAGCCTCCAAACCTCGGAATTGCCTCGGGGAGATTCTCACGATTCTACTACTCAGGTCATCCATCCATCCCTCAGTCTTACCTTGCGCCTGCCTGTACTCACCACTCCCAACTGCCAGCCAACTAGCCCAACAGCCTGTGACTCGCCACGTACCTGTACGGGGCGGTGCTGCCGTCACGTCGGTGAGTGAGCAAGGTGATCGGTGTGGTGGTCGGTGGAGACGGACGGGCGCTTGATGTTCCTTCTTTCGCAGCTCTGGCACCAACTAACCGGCACACTACCATCCCGCGCTGGGTTTCAAGACAAGACAAGACAGCACCCGCACCGCACACGCGCGAGATAGATAGCCGTTAGTTACGGTAAGGAAGGAGATGATGTGTGTGCCGACCAATCCGTGATGGGGGAGATCAACGACTGGGTTATTTTGGCATTTGGTAGACTGGGCACTGGGTATTTTTGGGGCATGCGGATCTGGATCGCTGGATGGGATGATGGGATGATGGGATGATGTATGTGCTGTACATTGGCATTGGCATGGGATGGGATGGGTATGGCTGGTCGGCCTATATTTATTGTCGTTGAGGACAAGGCGGGTTGACTCCCACTCCCACTCCCACTCCCTTCCACCGACATTGACCCCGCTTAGGCCTGTGTGTTACTTGAGGGCGAGTGTGCGGTGACTGTAGTAATTAGTAGTAGTAGTAGTAGAGTTGGTACAGTACATGCAAGGAGATTTGCCACTATAGGAAGACGACGGGGCGAAGCTTTCTTTTTTTGGGAGTGGTGTTTCTTGCGTGCGTGCGTGTTCAGGCACATGGGCACTTAGTTATATACTCCGATGTTCTATTTGCTGTCTCCATGGTGTCTCCATGATGCGTACGAGTCTGCCCAGTATCCCCATATACCGCCCATATCATATAGCAGTAACACTACAAGCATCCTATATATATGGCATTCTACCTACCACTCTCCCATCTCCATCTCCATCTCCGTCCCATCCTCCCCTCTCCCTCCAATCTTGTCGTGCGTGTCTCGCCTTCCGTTCCAATGGCTCACCCACCTCCCCTACTATTGGCTGAGCACCTGACACTAGCAGTTTCCCAGCGCTAGTGCTGGCACTAACCGTACTAACCGTACTAAACTCTGGTAAACAGTACATCATCCCTCACAGCTTCTCTCGCCGCGTCTCGGGTCACTCCATTTTTTACCTTCCCGCGCTTTCCCTATTGGAGAGCAAACTAGGCTGTTTGGGGTTTGGGAGAGCTGGGTTTGTTGTACCGTCTCAGCATCAATCGGGCACGAGCTAAGAGATCCCGCACACCCTCCCCCCAACCCACCCCACCCTGATGCTGCGAATCCTCGCCCACGCTGCTCCATGCACCACGCAGCACGACAACCTAGACATACCATACTATGTTCGTATATGTACTACACAGTACTATCGACTATTGGTATGTACTTCCCGCTGCATCTGATGGGCATGTCTCTGTCGTTGTGTTGTCGGTGTTGCTGTCGCTGTCGCTGTCGTTGTGGGTGGTGTACACTCACTATCCAGCTGGTGTCTGGCTGCTGTTGGCTGCTGTCGTGCCTTTCTATCTGACTTGACTGCTGTAACTGCCTACCAGACTACCAGAATTCAATTGTCTCGCCCTGCTGCTACTTGTATATACTAGTGCTACTATTCTACTACTCTACTATTCTACTACTCTACTCTACTATTCTACTACTCTACTCTACTCTACTCTACTCTACTCTGCTACAGTACTCTACTACTAGTTTTTTTTCTCTACCTGGCCTTCTTCCTTGTCTGCTTCTTGTCTGCTTCTGTGCCTCTCAGCCTCTTCTCTCTTGTCTACCTCTTTCTACCTCTTACCTGCTGCTATGGTAACATTCCCCAAAGACACCCACCAGAGTCACCAATTCACCGATGTTACCAAAGTTAGCAAAGATACCTACCCACACGCCTATTCTTACCATAAACACCAAGTACCTTCTCTAACACCCACCCTCCACCCACCCACCCCAACTTACCCTACTACACCTACCCGGACACCCCGGCACAGCCCACCAGGGTACCTTTCCTCTTTCTCCCACTACTACCACTACTTCCACTACTACCCACTACCACACTCACCCACTCACTCCCCTCCCTTCCGTAACTTCTTCCTGCAAGTATCGCTACTTACAACCCTGCTCATTCCCTCCCCCATCTCCCCCCCATCCTCCCCCCATTCTCCTCCATTCCTCGTGTACCACTTACAATATCTACATGTACCTACCTTGTCAGGTCGACCGAACTAAGGAAGTACGAACTCTCTTGCACCTTTATTACCAACTAAACCGTCGACTCCACCTTCGCTCCTCCACTTCTTCCACTGCGGAACCTCCCTCGCTGACTGAAGTCAACTTGCTTGCTCTTCAGTCTTCGTTGCGTTGTCGTCGTCGTCCATCGTCGTCGTCTTTGTGCTGTTCTTGCCTTGACTCCTTCTCTGCCTCCCTCTCTTCTACCCTCTACCCTCTTCTCTCAACTCTCCAGATCCCTTCCTCGTCCCGCCTGCCAAAAAATCCCTCCGAGACCCTCTCCGACGATATCGGCCTCATTCCCTTCATCCAGCTAGCAGCCCGCTCGTCCCGCTGTTGTTGTTATTGTCGTTGACCACCAGACCTCCGCAAACCCATTCACAATCTCTCTCGTGCAGTCGACCTGCCTCTGAATTGGCAAACCTCATATACCCATTCACAACCTCTTTGTGAGGGACAACCGCCCTCCGACTGCATTGGCAAACTTGCGTCCACTCACCGTGCCCATTATTCAGCGGCTGTCGACTTCCGCATACATTGTGACATGGATTTGCCCATAATTCCTTGACACGCTACAAATTATGGTCACTGAGCATAGTTTCCTTACCATCAGACAGCTTGGGAGTGAGGACCACGGCCCAGTGCGAGAACGCAGGACGCTACGACGGCTCGAAAACCGATCCCGAAATCGTCGGCACCCTCATACAAAATGCCACCCAAGATGCCTTCTCTCGTGGTGCCCCGGTCGGGGCTGCCGCTCGAGGTTGGTGCACAATCGGGCGCCGCCTCGAATGGGCTCATCGGCCTTACCTTGACCGATACTTTGATTGAGGAGATGATAAATTGCGTGCAGAGTGGAGAGGCTATACAATTTTCCCTGGGACCCGATTCTGTAAGTCAGCCTTGCTATTGAGGATTTTAAGCGGCAAGGACAATGGCGGGCAACCACATTGTCAACTTGACTTCGAAGTGGGGTCAATGTGAACTTGCAGCTATTGTTCTCAACTGCCACGCCCAATTAGGAATTAAGCTGACTTTATAACCTCCAGTCCATTTCATATGGATCCAAAACTCACCAACTCACTTCCACCGAAGATCCCTTCTCATACGATATTTTCCAAAATCATAAAGCATCTACAGGTTCACCGACCAATCTCGATTCAGCAATGGCGAACCCAGCACCCCGCGGTCCGGGTAAATCTGCCTCTCGTGGCTTATGGAACCTGGGGTCCCTGACCAAGAACTATACCAATATCAGAACTGAGATGGTTGATGCGCGAGGAAGAACAGTGAAGCAGAAGGCAAATGATAAGGTTGCCAAAACCAGCCCAAAATTAAAAGAACCCACCCAAGGTTCTGACGACGCACTCGAAACTCTCAGAAACACCATGGCCATGGAGAATGCAAAGAAATCAGCCAGCACGTGAGTTTTATAAACTATATTGTATTCTGCAATGGAATTATTAACATTTCTTCAGGACTCAACTTGTCAAGGACAGCTCCGCCCTTCCACCCCCCGTCCAAAAGCGTGGTTCAGCCGCGCCACTGAAGGTCGGAAGCTCAAATAGCTTCGCATCCAAGAGAGCGCTTGGAAAATCCAATATGAGGTCCTCCTTACCTACAAGTCCAGCTTTGAACGCTATCTCGTCGCCTTCACTGGGCGCTACGTCAATTCCTGCGTCGCAACAGCAAGCCGAGAAGACCAAAGCGATTAGAGGCCCAATCATCCACAGACTGGCTCTTGGTCCTGCAACAATGAGTGAATTGGAGAAGCTGAGAACGTCTGCTGTCACACCAATTGAATACAAGCATGCAATCGAGAAGGTGGCCGATGAAGAGGATGGGAAGTTCAAGTTGACTCGGAAGTTCTTCAGGGAGTTGGATGTTTGGAAGCATGACTATGAATCAGATGCGCAACGTCAAACCGCAATTGAAAACGCCATTCATGTATATGACAGGTTGCGCCTGAACCCATCGGAACCTGAATGGCAGATGCTCCTGCCTGTGGCAGAGCGCGGAACGGGAAAGTGCCTGAGCAGGATCCAGGCGAAAATTGCTGTTAGCGGAAACTTCGGTGCCAAAACGAAGCCCAAGACCTCAGAGGACTCGAGTCGCGAGAGCGCTGGCGAGGACGGTGATAAGGCTGCAAAACCTGCAAAGAGCGCGGGTATGTCTCGCTCGACATCACAGAACTCTGCCACAAAGAGCAAGGCTGCCAAAGATCGGGAGGCACAGGACAAGCGCCTCTCGGGCAAATCGTCCGCGGCAAAGCCAGCCCCTAAGAAGGTGGCACCACCCAAGAAACAGGCCAAGACTACGTCCAAGACTACGTTCAAGTCTGCCCAGTTTGTTAGCGACTCGGAGGAAGAAGCAGACGATTACATGAACCACGCAAGCACAACATCCAACAAAGGCTCTCCCACCAAGAAAACTCCTGTGGACAAACAAAATGACGTTAAGTCAAACAAGCGAAAGAGTGACGCTCTGGATACTGTTGAGGCTACCAATGGCACGGCCAAGAAGGCAAAGAAGGCACCGTCGACGTCTTCATCGGGTCTCTCATCAGTCCCATCCTCGAAGCATCACGTGTCTGATTCGAGCCAATCCACCCACGATGTGAAGACACTCCAGCGCTCAATCAACAACAGCCGTGCTAAGATGAATACCTCGCCTCAAAAGTCATCTCCACTGGCTTCATCCCCACCCACCAACGCCTCCGACATGGAAGATCTCGACCAATCCACCTCCATCTCACCCTCGAGCAGCTCCACGGACAGCATCAAGCGCCGCGCAGTCGACTCCGAGTTCGACGAGCCCCCCAAGAAAAAGCGCCCCTCTGGCCGCAATGGTGCCACCGACGCTGAGATGAAGAGCATCTACAACAGGAACCAGTTCCGACATGTCCCGACCCACTGCATGGATGCTAGCGCTAGGTTCCAGACCGTGTACGATCGCTACCTCAAATTGTACCAGGAGCTGCAGGCTGATCCGAGTCGGTTGCTTAATGAGCATCGGAAGTTGATGGATTTGCATGATCGCGTGGCGCAGATGAAGAGGGAGATTATTGAGTCAGCGAGGGATAAGTCGGAGGATCGATGAGGGGTGGGTTGGCGGGTGATGGATGAGTTGAACTGTCCATATGAATTGATGGGGAAGAATGGCATGGCATGGCAGGCATTGATGCGTTTGAGACGCTTGAAGCGGATTTATGGTCTTTTGAATGCGAAGGGGAATAGATTATACCATGGGAGTTTCAAAGCAAGTATAGCTCCGTTCATAGCTACAGACAATTTGTTTCGTAGATATGGGCTAGAGAAAATATAAAAGAATTATATTGAAGCTGAGGCATTATTTTGGCGGGGGTGACAGAATCCAACTATCCGAAGACATCTGTGTCGTTACTCACTATGTTGACATCAGCCCCCTTGCGAGTCCAGGGCACAGCGAGGGGAAGGAGGGTAACTACGAGGTGTAGCTCTTCGTTGTCGGCTTCTTCTCGTCATCGGCTGCGTTCTTGTTGTCAGCTTCGTTGCTGTCGTCGGCTCCGTTCCTGTCGGCGGCTTCATCTTGCCGCAGGCCTTGTTATTGTTGTCAAGGCATAGGATCGCAGTTGGAATCATTACCGTTTGTCAACATTTTAATCGTAGTTGTGATGCGAGAGCAGCTCAAAGATTGTATCCCAGAGAGCTAGGGATTCCCCGTGATTTTCTGCAAGCTGCAGTCATCATTAAGGATAGGATCAGAGTTTCAAGTTTCATATGAAATTTGTTATGGGGATTGCGTAGTGTCACTGCTGTCTCTCTTCAAACCTTCCAGCGGCACAACTGGAGAAAATATAAAGAACCATCAAAGTGAATGCATTATCTCTCTCACGTGGTAAACTGGTGTAAACACACCCCACATAACTAACCTACTCTACGAACAGAAGCCTAAACAGCTCGTCGTATGCTCTACTTTTCCCCCCTTGAAAAAACTCATAAACCTCCTCTCAATCATCTGCAATTGTGCCCCATGCGTAAAAACAAAACGGCTACGACTCCCTATACCCAATCTCGCCAACGCGAAATGGCAAAAAAGTCTCCGCCCCGCGCTGGTTCCCCGTTTCTCTCCCAAGTTTTCGACACCCGCCGAGGCTTATCCCACCGGGTATGGGAATCGAACCTGTAGCATGGCAGAGGCTTCTATTGCGTCTTGAAGAGGAGGATGGCGCAGTGGCCGAGGTAGAAGTAGATGAAGTGCTTTGTCTCTGCGCATTGCCCGTCATGTCAGTTTCTGTCTATTCCTCTTGCACGTGAAATCGGACGGAGCAACGCAAAACAGTGGGAAAGGGGCATTACGAACCGTGGGTGACGAAGCTGCCAAAGTTCCGGCCAACGATACAGTGCCACGTCGGGCCCTTGCGGTCGTCAAACGTCTTCTTGATGTGCTGCGCGATGTCCTTCTCGATGTTGAACTTGAGCATCGCCTCTTGTGCTGCGCATGTGTCAGTGGGGGGGTTCGGCTGGGGCTGCGATGGCGTCGTAGGATCGATCTAGAGTGCCATCGCTGGGGGGAACGCACCGATCTCGATGGCTTCTTGCTGCATCTCGTCGCTCATGTCGGCGGACTTGACCTGGGCTACGCGGGGAGGTTAGTGCTTGCGCGTTTCGTCTCTCGGGTACCTTTCTCCCATCGGGGCGACGCGCGCGGGCGATGGGAGGAGGGCCGAGGCTGGGGACAAAGCCGACGACAACGTACCATCGACCTGGTCCTTCGAGGGGACGGCCTCCTTCTCATTCTGGCCGGGCATCTTGGGCAATCCGTCGCGGGGAGACTCTGGGGTCTCGGCTCGTGGTGGTGCGGGTTGTGGTGGTGCGTGGTCGCGAAGATGTGGGGTTCGACGTGGTGGACGAATGGATAAGGCAGCGTAGTAGCAGTAGTTTGATAGGTACTATAGTAGTAGCTTAAGCAAGCTGTCGCGTTTTCGCGTCGGGGTCCAAAAGAGGGGGGTTATATATACCTTGGGGGTCGAAGGAGTATATAAGTTGAAGCTTTTGATGACGGCGGGGGGGGGG
>JPKD01002257.1:0-20184 GCA_000750935.1 Pseudogymnoascus sp. VKM F-4519 (FW-2642)
CCCCCTCCTCCTCCCCCCTCTCCGTCTGCCCAATCAACAAATCCTTCTCCCTAACCGCCTTCCACGTCTCCCACCCCTGCTTCCTCTCCTTAACCTGCCTCTCCGCCGCCCTCACCCACCTCATCCACTCCCTCGTCCTCGGCGCCGCACCACTCGTGCTCACCCACCCCACCTCCCCCGTAACCCGAATCGCATACCACATCGTCCTCGTAAAACTCGGTAGATCATCCGGCTCCCCCCCCGGGCGCGCACAATCCGCATCTCTACAATCATCAGGCGTGATGTCCTCGCGCTCATACATTTTGAGGTCCCAGAACTCCTTTTTGGGAACGAGGGAGGCGGCCCAGTAGAGCCCGTTGAGAACGATGTAGGCGCTGCCTATGGCGGCTTGTTGGTTGAAATTGCAGTTTCCCAGAAGCACGACGGCGACCATGAGGATGAATGTCGCGAGGCCGATGAGCGCGCGGTAGGCGCGCACGGAGTGGACGAGGTATGTGCACTCCTCTGTCCCGGTGTAGAGTTCCCGCGCGACATTCTCGTCGCATTTGACGACTATGAACGCCCCCTCGCGTGTGCGGATCACGACGTCGCCCTCGGGCACTACGGCGCCGGAGGTGCGCTTCATGAGCTGTGGGGACCAGAGGGATGCGTAGCCGACGATTGTGGAGACGAGGGAGATGGCGATGAGGGCTAGGCAGGCGATGGCGTCGCGGTTGTAGAGGGAGACTGCGAAGATTGCCCAGGTGAGGACGCAGGAGAAGATGCTGAGGAGGTTGAGTGGGGATAATGTATTAGCGGGGACGTGGGGGGGTGGTTTGAGCGGCTGCGCTGCGATGATGGGGGCTTTTTCGGGGTCGGCGCGGCGGAGCCAGGAGCCGCGGAGGAAGTTGGAGACGGTGGTGAAGAAGCCGTTGTGTCGCGGGAGGGTGGTATTGTGGCGAGAGTTGACGGAGCGCCAGGAGCGCGGGTCGTTGTGTTGGGAGAGGGCGTGGCGGGAGTGGCGGATGCGGTAGACGCGGAAGGAGAAGGGGGCCAGGTCTTCGATGGGGTGGACGATGTTGGGGAAGTAGTTGAGGGTGGGGACTTGGATGCCGTTCTTCACGCCCACGACGCTGGCGGTAGTGTGTGGCATGCGTGTTGGCCGCGTGGGCTTGAGCAGGACTTGGGGCGCGGGGATGATGCGCGGGAGGCACCCGATCCAGGAGGCTGTCATGGCTTGGGAGTGTTCGGCCATGGAGGATTCGCCGATCACGGCGAGGAGGGAGACGATGTCGAGTCTCCACCCGTTTTGGTGGTCTTTGCCCTCTGGCCACCAGCCTTCGTCGCTGTCGCCTTGGGGCGAGGACATCGTGAGATTCGTAGCCTTGTTGGTGGAGTTACGTTCGCTTGTGTGATTTTGCTCCTATAAGCGCCCCCTCCTTTTCGAGCGCAGGCAAGGTAGGTCTTTAAGGGCTATAGAATGATCGAAGCCGTATCGGCGATGAAGATGGTAGCATTTGCAACGAGGACGTCGCCGTTGCCAGTTTCCCTGGCAAGGCTGTAGGCTGTCGTTGTTGGTTGATCCTGATCTCCAACAATCTTCACCAGCCGCCAGGGAAAAGACGCGTCCAACAGCGAGGCTGAAACCGCGGCCAATGACCAATTGAAGCAGGTGGATGGGCGCATCTTAGCGAGATAACTACCATGTTGGGGGTAGTGATCCTCGAAAACCCCTGCTATCCATATCCCGCATCTGCACCTCGCCGTTGAGAGACCACTGACATTGTGTGATTCGCGGCATTTGAACAGTAAAAGGGGGCCGAGGATTGAGCTATTGCCGCCGGTATGTAGGCGGTTAGGGACTCACCTGGTGTCTTGTCTGCTCCAAGCTGTCTCGGCTCGGCACGATCCCCTTGTTGCTATATAAAGACATTGATTGTTAGGGAGAATTGGCAGACTCACCGTATGGATTCGATTATAAGTTATAAGGAAGACTTATAAACGGTATTGCCGCGCGGGAATTCCAGATGCCGGAACGCAGGCTGAAGAGGCCATTCTATGTTAGAAGAACAACGGTAGAATGTGTCTAGTACTAATACCAAACACATCTCGTGCTTCCCGTCCTCCAGCCGTCCTCCAGCCATTTCCGGCTCCTAACCATCGTTTCAGCTCACGTAAGCACAACTCAGCCCCCCAACCAAACACCGCAAATTTACGTACTGTGGTCGCAAAGTGACAAATGCCACACCACGTCAAACCCCGCCTTAGGGGATATTATAGGGATTATAGGTCTTAGAACTGTCATTTGTGAGGGTACCATCCCGTTGTTTGGTACGGGCTGTGCTGGTAACCCTATTTATTTCCGTATTTAGAACTTTGCGACGGCTCTCATCAATCCCGAGGGGCCTGTCATCTTAGGCTCTATATGCTGACGCTGACAATCTTAAGATAACTATATCACCAAATTTCCCTATTCCTCGACTGCAGTAAGCACCCTGCTTTATTCTGAATCTGTATCTAACGCGGTCATCCCTCTATCGCATACTCCCCTCAACTTCCCTGCTGCATATCTCGTTCTCTCTCTCTCTCTCTCTCTACCACTCTGTCGTCACAATGTCGAAGCGCTCAGTCTTCACGACAATCACCCCGCTTCCACCCAGCGTCACCCGCCAGCATGTCCTGGACACCTTCCACAACCACGTCGAGATGATCGACCTGAACCCCCTGGTGGAAGAGCGTCATCGGATCAAGCCACCACCAAAGGCCACCCCGGAAGAGTTCCACTGCATCTGGTACGAAGTGACGGATCGCGTGCAGTACTTGCCAGGCGGCGTATACTCCGGCAAAGTCTCGTACCCCGTCTGCTTCCACGACCTCCCCAATGGCATTCAAACCCACTGCTATGCGCCGATGGGACTAGAGATCAAGGGGAAATGGTCACTGGGTGGATCTCTGCCAGGCGAGCCACGAGAACCCGTTGAGATGGGCCTCAACGTTCCTATGGTCGGATTATACGTGCGCGAAGACGTCGACATGAAGTGCAACATCATGTTAACCAATTTCGTCAAAAAGACCTTCAAAAAATCGCACGCCGAGCTCGTCGCGCGCCTATCTGTCAAGGCGCAACTCCAAGAGGCAGCCGCGACAAACAGCACCCTCGCATCCCAAGCATCGCCGCACCTGAGCTACTCGGGCTCCGTCCACTCGTCTGTCGGATCTCCAGGGTTTCCGCCACAGAATATGTCGATGTTCCCGCCGGGTCTGCAGCCGCCGCCGCACTACAACCAGGGTCACCCGCAGCAGAACCAGTACCAGGCTTATGATCCAAGGATGTCGATGCAGAGCGCGTTCCAGGGACAGCAGGGCGTATATCAGCAGCAGCCGCCGCCGTCGTCGCAGTTTGCGCCGTCCGAGTTGTCGAATACGGAGACGAAACAGGATGATGCGAAGAAGATGAATGGCGCGCCGCCTAAGCAGGAGTTTCCTCCCGTTGAGCTGCCGTAATGGGACCCCGGAAGCGAATTGGACTGCTGGTTCAGCAGTTCGTGTCTTGCTAGGGAGTGGTGGTGGAAAATAATGATACTATACCCGTGTGTTGGAGTGGTGCGTTGGGAAACTGGTTACAAATGGCGTTTCTGTTGTAAGAAAGGCGATGTTGGGTTGATACTGTGAATAGTTAGGCGAAAGTAGTATTAGATACCTTAAATGGATCAATCATTCCTGTTATGAAATTTATATCCTAAATCTAATCCTAGGTTTTCTTCCCCGCCTTCTGCTATATCACAATCCGTCTTTGGTATCAATTCAACCTCCTAGCTTCAGCCCCCCTCGCGCTAGACTCGTCTCCATACGTATCAACAATCCACTGACAATAAACATTCCACCGCTCTAACCACACCTCCTTAGCCGCGACCTTCTCACTCGGCGACAAGCAGCTATGCTCCAGACTCCACTCAGCTAGGACGCGCCAGCCGTGCAAGCTCATAGCTTCTGCACCGACCATGATTTGGTAAAAGTCATGCGATAATGAAGACCTATCGATGCGTTAGCCCACAACCCTCTCTCTATACCCGACCATCTAGCCGGAGAGAAACTCACCCGTAAAAAGTGCCATTATCACTATTGATAGTACAATGCACATTATTCGCCAACAAAACCGGCAACGCATGTCCCCGTATACTCGGACACAAATGCAGCACCTCATTCGAAATCGGGCAGATCTCCAGCGCAATCCCTCTCTCTTTAACCATCCGCATGGCCTTTGGGTGTTTCGGTAAGGCAAAACCATGTCCGATGCGCTTAGCGCCCAGCAGGATCGCGTCGAGTAGGTTTGCATCTGTGGAGCTGCCGCTATCGAGTGTCTCGCCTGCGTGAAGAAGGAAGGGGATGTCGAGACCCTCGGAGATGCAGGTGGCGCGGAAGGAGAGGAGTTCAGGTGCGAAGTGTTGAAGAGGGAATCCAGCTTCCTCGCCGCCGACGAGGTCGTAGCCGCAGATTAGATCGGGGAATTTCTTCTTCAGGGAGATACACTCGACCAATGAGGCGGCGACGCGCTCTTTACTGAAGGATCGCGGGCAACAGTAGATTACCTTGAGGCCGGTGAAGGGGACGCCGGATTGGCGCTGAGAGGTGATGGCGTCTGCGATTATTTGGAGGAGGCCTACATTGTCGATGAAGCCTGTGGCGTCAGACTTGACGAGGGAGTTGCTAGGGAAGTTGGGTCGGATCTCGGCATATTGGATGTTGTCGCGGATGAAATCTTGGATGCAGGCGTCGGTGTAGGCGCGGAATGCGGTTTCATGACCAAAGAGGCCTTTGAGCATGCGTGTGCGGGTGCCGAACCGGAGCCAGATGCTGTGGAAGTTAGATGGCTGGAAGGGGGTAGGGTTGATGCTGGTAACTGACTTTGCTGTTGTTTGGGATATTCCGTATACTTCTTCCTCGGTGAAGAGCAGCTTGGAAGCAAGCCATTCCTCGGCGGCAGATTCACCGCCGGGGTATTCCTCGAGGAATTTGTCGTAGCTGTACCAACCTTTCTTTTTGTCGTCGGCATGAAAGCTTGACTTGTAGCTCTCATTCAGCAGACTGGCGGTAGGTTCTAGGAGTTTTTCCTCGTCAATAACATGCATCTGAAACTGTATCTCAGCGCGTTCCTTGTTGTCCTCCGAGTTGAGCGCAAGGTCGCTTTTGATATACATATGTGCGTTATTCTTTGCATGGCGAAGTAAAAACTGAGGCGGGAGGCAAGAATTGAAGTGACAGTGGAGATGGGCTCCCTTGGGCATCTGCTGAGCAATCTTGAACAGGCTCGTGCTTGTGATATTGGAAGCATTCCCGACGAAATGTTTGTCTGGGGTCATCACTTTCCCTAACATGTCCAGTCCCCCACCATGGACTAATTCCGCATCCCTCTGTCTAATCGCAATAACAATTTCGTTTGCTCTGTTTTGTAACTCAGAAGCCGTTTCTCTTGCCGGTCCATCGAAACCCTCTGCCCTCTCGATTGCTAGGACCGAGGCGCGCTCAGCGTTGTATGCGTCCAAAGTTAGGGGGGTAGTATGGTACGCCATCGTATTGATTTTTTGGTCTGATTGCTTCTCGAGCGTCTTCTCAGCGGGTACTTTCTGAGTTATATCCTCCCCGTCGTTGGGCCACTTCACTGGCCGGCGAGCCTTATCTGAAGCCTCGTTTCCTTTTTCCCAAGAACAAATGCCACCCATTGGGGCTGTTCGCGCTGACTCCAACTCCGAAGGCAACCAACATCAAAGCCCCTCAGGTAACAGCCATGAAGGTGATGTTGTCGGCGCTAAGTGTTAAAATACTGTTGGCGTTATGGCGGCTATCTAGTATAACAAGTGGCTGTGCAGAACTGCCAACTATTTACTAGTTCAAGGTTGATTCCCAGGCTGCGTCTTTCCACTCATAAACATCACGACATTATACGCTTGGCAAAGGCTTAGAACATCAAGCGGCTCGTAAACGAGCTTGTTGGTTGGCCTCACTGTTGCTTTGTGCTCAGCCTCCAAAAGGCAGCTTACAGGAAATAGTCACATGATCAAAATATATTACGACTTATCGCTCTCTAATTGGTTGATGCATTTTATATCCCCTATTAATCGCAATGAGAACCTTCCGTACGGAATAACCGTATCCTCTAGCTACAAAAGTATTCTGGATAAAGCCCAGCGCATTTTACACTCCTAATCGTCGAACCGGATGCCCTTCTTTCCCTCAACATCAATGAACCCACCCCTGTAGCTGCCGCGCTTCTTCTTGTTCTTCTCCTTGGTGAAACCCTTGCCCTTCGTCACGATGAGATCCTCGTGAGCCTTCTGTGCGTAGTCGTAGGGAACGAAGGCGTTGCTCTTAAGGCGCTCGTCGACAACAATATCCTTGGGAATTCGGGAGAATGGGACATTGGTCTTCTTTGGGACTGGGTTAGGTGGAAGTGGTGGAAGTGGAGGGGAAGCCTCCTTGGCCTTGGCAGCAGCTTTCTTGTCTTTTGACTTGGTCTTCTTGTCAGCTGATGAGCTGTCGCCTGAGTCTGAGCTTGCAAGTGTGGCAGTGGAGTCGGATTTGGCGGTGGCATCGCCCATCTCCTCATCGGATGAAGAATCACTGTCCGAGTCGGAAGATGAGTCAGAACCGGAGTCAGGGAGGGGAACCTTTGCGGCGGCGGATTGTGTGGAAGAGTCGGAGTCGGAGTCGGAGTCGGAGGAAGAATCAGAATCAGATGAGGAGGAGTCGCTATCAGAGGATGAAGAGTCCGAGGAAGACTTGGCAGACTTCTTGGAGGCGCTGTCGCTTTCGGATGACGATGAGTCGCTGTCAGATGAGTCGCTGTCGCTGTCGGATGACGATGTGGATTCAGCAGCGGCTGGGGCAGTCTTGGACTTCTTGCGCTTTGGAGCCTCGTCCTCAGATGAAGAATCAGAGTCAGAAGAGGAGTCCGAAGAGGAGCTGCTGCTGCTATCGGACGACGCCTTGCGCTTCAATGTGTTGACCTTGGCCTTTGGAGCTGCAGCTTTGGCTGCGGGAACCTCCTTCTCATCGTCGGCATCGCTGTCTGACGACTCCGAGCTCGATGAGCCAGATGAAGAAGACGAAGAAGACGATTTCTTGCTGGCTTTGGTGGTAATTGCCTTCGCATCACCCATCTCAACATCGCTATCTCCGCTGCTGCTAGATGACTCCTTGGCAGCTACCGGCTTGAGCTTCTCCTTGGTTTTCTTTGCTTCGGCCTTCTTAGGCGCAACCTCCTTCTTCGCAGGTGCTGCTTGGTTGTCCTTTGGCTTGTCGGCAGTGTTGCCGTTCGTGGTCTCGCGGAACTTCTCGTAGATATTTCCGAGTGTGACTGAAGTCGTCTTGACAGCAGCCGCAGATCGACCCTGCCATCCCTCGGACTTGGTGCGATCTTTGCGCTCGGAAGCAAAAAGGTTGCCAGTGTTGTTAAAGCCGAATTCGGTTAGGAATTCACCGACAAGATCGAGTAATTCGGGAGAAGGAGGAGTCTTCGTGGATTTCTCGGTGGTGGTTGCTTTGGCACCTTTAACTGCGGTTTTCTTTCCAGCCTTGGGTTGAGATAAAGAAACTTGAGGAGTTGCGGCGGGCTTTGAGGCACCATTTCCAAACAGCCAGTCTGGTTTTTCGCCGACGGGTGCCTTTGGCTTCCTCTTGGCCACGGGCACAAGATTAGGGTTCATAGTTGCGTTGATTGGCAGTACCCAGAATGAATTCAAAAGTTTGACGGTATCTCGAGGCTATTCGAGGCTGTTATCGTCCCAGAGCGAGAGTGATAAAAAAAAGTTAAGCGGGCCGATCTTGAACTAGCCGCTAGCGTGGAATTTGAAGGTCGTTCGGGCTAGTCCGTATTGGGACAAGTGACATACCTACTTGGTAGTGCGACAGTACCCAAGAGACGACAACATCATATCAGTTACACTGGTTGACCAGCGCGTTGATGCCCGTCCCCGCACTGGCATCTTCTCCACAATATCATTATCTTAAAGCTTTACAGTTATAAGATGCCCATTTTCCATACCGGCCCATAGATATGCAATAAGCCTGCATTGGCTACAATTACAACTCCTCGCCCTGCAGCGCTAATCATAGCCTCTGTAGTGGGCATACACAGCTAAATGGATGGCCCAACGACCAATGGATCCGCTGTGAGCAACGGTTCCGGTAGCGCCAATGGAGCGAACAAAGCAGAGAAGTTTGAGGATGAGAAGCGGAGGATCGTTGAGAGCTGTTTCTCTAAGAAGGACCCAGACGGATCATGTATGATGGCCCCATGCCAGGGATACACGCGATAACGTATGGACTGATGCTGACATATTTGACTTTCCAGTGGCAGAATCTTACATTACCCATATACGAATCCTCGAAGATGGCGCCTATCAGTCGTCGCCTCCCCCGCCAAACGCGAGTACAGATCAGAAAAAGCCCCGGGTTATAATTGTCGCAGTTCGCAAGTCTGGCCGTGTCCGCATGCACAAGGCGCGAGAAAATGGAAACGGCACATTTTCCATTGGGAAAACATGGCCACTTGACGACCTAACAGCGGTGGAATCCTTCAGCGGCTCGGCGCCAGCTACTCCTGAGGCGGAACTTCGAAGGCAATGGGCTGGAGGCGTCGGCTTTATTGCAGTAATCGGCAAACCATACTATTGGCAGGCGAATACTCCGAAAGAGAAGCAATTTTTCATTGGAAGCCTTGTCAAAATTTACATGAAATACACAGGAGGGAAAGCGCCAGAGCTCATAGGATTCGACGATCAAGAGAAAGATCAGTTGCTTGGAAGGGCACCTGGACAGACACGCCCTCCTGCCCTCAACAAGCCTAGCCAACCAAGCCAGCCAAGCCAACCACCGCGTCTTGTCCCCCGGCAAAGACCGCCTGGACAGGAGCAAAAATCTCCTTATGAGGCTGGTCCTACCTCTGATGCTCGACCCCCAACATCAAATTCACGGATGCAACTTCCTCGAGAAGATTCGGAAACAGAATCATCTACATCTCGTTCGACTGGGCAGCAGCAGACGTTACCAAGGGTGCGCAAGCTAACAGAAGAGAGCCCAAGCCAAGAAGCCTCTACAAGTAGAGATGGTGGCTTGCCACCTCGATCGCGCGGAGGCCTAAATGGTACGGCGAATGTCCCTGGAAGGTTTCCGGACCGGACCGTCACACCTGTGTCACAAAGGACTCTGACTCCGGACAATACCGGGGTTCCCCGCCAAGCGACACCAGTTGATGAACTCCCTGTAGGAGGAAACGCTCCCCCAGAAAGAAGGAGGCCTCCTTTGCAGATTTCTTCGGAGAGGTCACTCTCCACTGACAACATGGTCCCAGCGCCTTTGGCCACTCCGTCGTCTCAACGGGAATTTGTGAGACCTCCAGCTCGCAGCACGGACAGGCCAGAAGCCCCTCAACCCCTCAGGGTTATTAGTCCGTCAAGCACAGGTTTTGGAGCTCAAGGTGATCGAGCAGGAACCGCTCTCATGAAGCCTCTCAATATCACCAAGGAAAGTAACATAACCGAACCCCCCACGGAAGATTCGTCACAGGTCCCTACTGAACCGGCTGTCGAGGTGCCTAAGGAACCTCTAGAGGATGCCAGGCCTGGCCTTGGCCCTATGATTAAGAAAAAGTCGAGAGCTGACGTCGCAAGCGCATTCCGGAAAGCTGCGACTGCTGCAAGCGTGGCCAATTCCTTTAAACCAAGGGCAGGAGGCGCCGCTGAAAGGCTTAGAGAACAGCAAGCCAAATCACCAGAAGGCCCAGATGGGATCAATGGGGTTGTACCAGCCCCTTCTAAGATGCGGAGTATTAGCAACGATAGCTCACGACGGAAGCCGTCGGATCATCTGGTTTCAGAAGAGGCAATTCCGCCGATAGCAGAAGGCCCACTGCCGGAGGTCAAGATTACCGTTGCACCCACTGAGAAAGCTGAGGCTGAGGTTGAGGCTGAGAAAACTCCCCCGACAAGCACTTCGAAGCAAGCTTCTCCGCAAAAGAAGCCTCGAGATGCCAAACGTCCAAAGCCTACAGAAGAGACACAAAAACAGCTTTCGTCATTGGGTATAGAATCGTCCATTCTTGATGACAGGGGAGCAACTTTCGCGACACTACTAGATGATTTTGGCTGGATGGGGGATGGTATTCATGCTAAGAGTATTGACCAGATGAATGACGAAATCGATCGAGAGCTCAATCAAGCACAGATTGGTGGCTGGTTAAGTCGTTTTGAAGAAGAAGACGATAGGATTGACGCTATCAGGAGAGGTTTGGATATTTCTATAGCCGAATGCGAAGAGCTTGATGGCCTGCTGACGCTCTACGGTGTTGAACTTGGGGTATGTGCTCTGATATTCTATATGGCGTTAATTACTGACAGCTTTAGACTTTGAATGAGGATATTGCGTACATTGAGGCTCAATCACAGGGTCTACAAGTTCAAGCAGCGAACCAGAAGCTTCTTCAGGCCGAGCTAAATTCGCTACTTAAGACAGTATCGATATCACTATCGCAGCTCCAGCCCCTAAAGGAAGCCTCCCTTGAGTCCACACAGGGCCTCGACCAAATTGAAAGGGCACTGGTTTTACTATTTAAGGCTATGATTACCATCGATCCGACACTTAGCAGCCTATCGTCATCTCGTGCTAGTGAAGACGATAGTAGCCGCTCCGGCAAGTTTGAAAATAGCGACATTAGCAGCATGCGCGTCTTGCAGGAAAAGAAGGAGATGTACAAAACAGAAAGCACCCTGTTCCTGCGCCGACTGAAACAATTCCTTCAAGTCAAGTTCGCTGCTGCTTTCGACGAATGCAAAAAGGGGCTAGAGCGACAAAAGGAGTCAGCACTCAATAGACGGACCGGCAAAAACAAGCTCGATCCGAAAAGCCATGATATGACGAGAAACATCTTGTGGAAATACAGTCCTCTAATGCTCTTCTTGAGAGAGATAGATCGCATCGAGTGGGAAGAGTTCATGAAGATTTACGTATCCGCATCCCGGCCAATATACCAGGAAGAGGCCCGAGATGCTGTGGCAGCATGGCAGCGAAATGCGAAAAAGCCATCGGGGGACGAACATGAAGTGCTTTTTACCTCCCAGGTCGAAAAACAGACCGAGGGTATTGCAACGACAGCGAGGAAATTAACAGTCAAGCGGAGCCAAACTTTAGCAAAGAGCTTGAGGTCGCCGCTTGGCGACAGTGGAAACAGAACACCAGCCGAAAAGGTCCAGGATGGCCGCATATCCCGGTATGAGGTCATCAACAATATTCTTGACGAGACTCTACCCTTCATTATCGCAGAACAGAATTTTGTTGTAGATTTTTTCCATATCTCCTCGTTCGAGACTCAAGACTTTGTCGAAGCTGTAGCTTCCGTTCCTGCAGATGCACGACATGGAGGCGACCTTAAGAAACTAAAGCTTATGGATCCAAACCGCGACTTCGCCAGAAAAGTTCTATCCTCGATGCAAGACGAGTATTCCTTCTTCACCAGTGATATGCAACAATTAGTGGAATGGGCTATACGTGATGATCCACTGTAAGTCCATCGTTGTTCTTCAAAAAAAAAATCTAACGTTTTAATAGGCAAGGAGTGGGTGTCATTGCAGTCATTGAGCGCAAACTCGTTGATATCGAAGAATCCAACCAAGAATTCCTCGCACGATCCTTGCAGAAGATACACAGTGGCCTTGCTGGACTCTTTGTCAAATTTCTGGATGAGCAGATACGAGCCATTGAGGACACCAAAGTCAAGATCAAGAGGCGCAAGGGGGTCATCGGCTTCATCCGCATATTCCCGCTTTTCTCTGTGATTATTGAGAATATGCTTGTGTCTGCCGACGACCTTGACATTCGCGAGACTGTTAACAATGCATACAACCGGATCAATAAGACAATGTTTGAAAGTCTTAAGGTTATTGCTCGTGACAACACAGGAACTATGGAGACTGGAGCAGGGTCGGAGAACAAGGAAGAGCTTAATCA
Organism: Pseudogymnoascus sp. VKM F-4519 (FW-2642); assembly: GCA_000750935.1. Taxonomy (NCBI): domain Eukaryota; kingdom Fungi; phylum Ascomycota; class Leotiomycetes; order Thelebolales; family Thelebolaceae; genus Pseudogymnoascus; species Pseudogymnoascus sp. VKM F-4519 (FW-2642). The sequence continues at coordinate 11,980 of JPKD01002257.1, forward strand.
CCAGATTCTCCTCATCGAGAACATGAACCATTATCTGGAAGAGGTTGACCCACGGAGGAATCATGTGCTGGAAGACTGGAAAGAGAAGGCAGGGCAGGAGTTTGATGAGCATCTTGGGAAATACGTTACGGCAGTTATGTCACGTCCTCTCAAGCAACTTCTCCTGTTCCTCGACACAATCGAAACGACCATCCTTACCCTGCCACAGGGCAGTCCTCCGTCCACGATCGCCCAGAATTCACGGCAAAGCAGGATTGCATTCCAGCAGGTACTTGCAGAACACGACTCAAAGTATATACGGAACGGTATTATAGCGCTGAAGAAGCGCGTGGAGAAGCATTTTGGCGATGCGGACGACCCAGGTCTGTCTCGAGCACTGGTTGCAAAGGTTCTAGAGGCTTGCGAGAACTACTTTGAAGATGTTGAGAATAGAGTACGGGCTATTAGCACAGATGTCTATGATGGTGTTCCTGCGGTCGAATGGACCAAAAACGATATCAGTTCGACATTTAGATAGAGGTCGAGTCTATTTTGAGGGGAAGTACGAGTATGTGTGGGGGATTGGATGGGTTATAATGTTGTGCTTGAACGAACAGCCCGCGGCTACTGTTGCACTGTATTTTACCTGTACCGCACCGGGAGATGGACAATGTAATAATGAGTGAAACGTTATCACCTGAAGGCAATGTAGATTGACGGAATATGTTGATTTGATATGAGTAATGTCCAGCGAAATCAGTTGTGAACAGGAGCAGACACCTCACTCGAAGCTTCCAACTACATCGATAGAAAAGGGTTGCTCCTCTCCATCTTCCAATTGCTCCACAACCCTGAGATATTCTAAAGAGTGATATTTAGTTTTGAGCTCACCTGTGAAGATTGGGTCTTGGTAGAGATCTAATCTTCTACCCCGCGATCATCACAGCTATTACTTCCCCACATATAGCTCAGGTAGCGTCGGTCGCTCTTATCTTATCTGACCGATATTTGGGTTGACGCGCCGCGCCTTCGCGTTCAGTCACTCAAGTAAAAACGATATCAACCAACGATCAAGAAACAACCATGGCGCCTACCAACGAGGAATTGTTCGATGAAGATGATGCCCCTCTCATCAATCCATATGAGGTTCTCGGAATCGAGAAAACTGCGACAGCCAATGAAGTCAAATCCGCATACCGCAAGGCAGCGCTGAAGAACCATCCAGGTGCGTGTCACGCTGCTGTGCTCAAGAAAACCTTATTTCCTTGACACTTTGAATTCACCACCGCTCACCATTTCATTACCGTACATTGCTGACATCCCATCCAGACAAAGTCCCAGCCTCAGACAAAGAATCCGCAACCAAAACCTTCCAAACCATCGCCTTCGCCTACGCCGTCCTCTCCTCCCCAACGCGACGTGCCCACTACGACCGCACCGGCTCTACCTCCGAAGCCATATCATCATCCGACGACTTCTCTTGGTCTTCATTCTACCGCGCACAGTACGAAGATGTCGTCTCTGACGCGGCTATCGAAGCCTTTGCTGCGAAATACAAAAACTCTGAAGAGGAGAAGGACGATGTGCTTGCTGCATACGAGAAGGGTAAGGGCGATATGGATGTAGTCTATGAGATGGTTATGCTGAGCGATGTGGTGGTGGACGACAAGAGGTTTAGGGAGATCATCAATTCTGCTATACAAGAAGAGAAGGTCGAGGCATACACCAAGTTTACGAAGGAATCAGAGAGCTCGAAGCGGAAACGCACCAAGGCAGCTAAGGACGAGGCAAATGAGGCAATGGAGTATGCGGAGGAGCTGGGGATCAAGGATAAGCTGTTTGGTGGGAAGAAATCAAAGAAGGACGATGGGCAGGATGGATTGAAGGCGCTGATTATGAAGAGGCAGCAGGATCGCCAGGAGCAGGGTGAGGGGTTTTTGGATAGGTTGGCGGCGAAGTATGCGGAGCCGGAGAAGAAAAAGAGGGGTGGGAAGGGGAAGAAGAATAAGATAGAAGTGGAAGATGAGCCTACCGAGGAGGACTTCCAAAAGGCCTCAGCACGGTTGGGGGGGAAGACCCGAGACAAGATGGATGATGACGACAAGCATACCGAAGGGAGGAGATCAAAAAGGGTAAAACGATGATAGCACCGGGGATGATAGTACAGGGTAGCTGGGCTCCGCTGTCATGCGGGAGGTGTGGCGGTGCATTATAGGGCGTTAAGTAGCGTTGAGGGAATTGGCATTGGGGGCAGGGCATGGGGGGTGGATTCAAAGCTATCTGAGACGGCTTAACCCTACAGGCAAAGCCAAAGAGCTTTGCAGGAGCTAAGGCTCGAGCTCTTTTTTATTGTTTTTAGCTTGAGAATATATCTCTCATAGAGACTCGGGCTCAGGATAGGGACCGAAATTATTATATTGGCCCAGAATTGAGTCAACGGCGGTGTTTATGTGTGAATGTGATAGGGTCTCTTAAACTTCCCCACCGTATAATCAACAACGGCTGGGAACATCGACTTCAACTACATCAGTATATACGTGCATCTTGGCACACAAGTGGCGCAGAGGCTAACACTGTTATCTCATGCCAGCGTATTCTAGGGCAGTGTCTGCGCGATTTGTCCCTTGGACAGTGACGTGTATCACTGTTGAAACTACGCAACAAATGGTGCTGCGCCACTTTTTCTCATATTGAGGCGGGAGTGGTTGATTATGGATCACAGCGGTCCAGTGCAGTCCAGTGCTTCCAGTGCATGGCGTTAGCACTGTCTTTGCATGTGGTGATCCAATCTCGTCAATGAAAAGCCTCTTGGCAACGCAATATTGAGTTCAGCTCAACCTTAGACTGGAGTACGCCAAGAATGTCAAGAAGGGACAAGCAGTGTGCTGCCGTCTATACTTGCACTCATGTCTGGTAGGTATGTTTGCGATGAGACACAAGTCTGTCTATGGTAGCAAATACACAGTTATAGTCGGTATAGCAGTATATCTTAGAGAGTGGGAATATTGTTTCCTATAACAGAGTTAAAGAAAGGCTGCTGTTGAAGGGTACAACTGATCTCACTGTGAGGTACATACATATTGCATGTACCTTTCAACCATTTAACGTACGATACGAAGTAGCACCGGCGCGGATCGGGACCACAGTGGTTCCACAGCCAATAAACATCCCCCAATTCTCTTGCCCAGGCTCTGGTCTAGTGCTTGCTGTGGAACTTCCCATACATCCAGTGCACCCAATGCACCCACTGCACCCCCAAGTCAAGTCGTAAGTCCTACTCCACCACCGCCTTGCACCACATTGACCACCTTGGGATCATCATTCGGACACAGACGCAGACACATTGAGAGAGAGCAAACTTGAACCACCACCTATTCGACTTCCTTGCCCTGCGCCCACAACTGAAGAACATCCATACACCCACCCCTAATACTCCCACAAATCACAGATCTTCACAAGAGAAATCCCCAGCCTCTCTCTTTCTCAGCTCCAGAGCTCGCCCTCTGCGACAATACATAGCTATCCGCCTGCACAGAACCAGACACACGAAGAATCTGCCCAGATCTGCGACTACCGACACGTTCTCTTCCTGACTTTAATCTCTCAGTTTAACTGATCCTAGCCACCTTGTCAAGATTCAACTTCTTCCGCTCCAGAAACGCTCGGCAGTCAGTTGACATGACCACAGCACTAGCTGTCACCCCGCATTACGCTTGAACCTTGGCCGCAATATGAAGCATCTCGAACACTATCAATCACGATTCCCAAAGTTCATAAATAGATAGCATTACCCCGCAGGCAGGAGTTGCATTTGGCTCGTCTGCCTGAGAAACAGTTACAAGGCGCGCATACACGCCAGCGCTTCTCTTTCCCCGAAATAAATATAAAAGGACCCGGCTGTCTCATATTCGAAAAGAATCTTCAGCTATGGCGGGCCGACCAATCATGTCCATGGAGGCGGCTCTGGATGAGGAGAGATTGGACGTCTTGGAGCTCCTGCAAGGGCTATCGAATAAACCCGCACGAGCGTCCAGAGGACCTGGTAGCCCTATGGGACCAGGACCAGCACCCCTCGGCCGGTCCTCGTCGCCATATAATGCTCACCGTTCGCCGGTGAGGAGCATGCTAGACGTAGTGGAAGACCCCAGGCCGCGACATTCATCCATAGCAGGCACGAGTAGTAGCGGGGTCACACCAATTCGCAGCATGCTCGATATTGGGCCCCCCGCACCCCAAATCTCCAAGAGTGCAAGTACCTCTCCGACGGATAGCTTCTCTTCACTCACTCTACCCCCAAAGGGGCTTGCGGAGATCCCGCCGCACCAGCCCCAAGGCCGATACAAGGGCGATGTCACGGATAGCTACCAGTTTTCGGGTTATCTGCAGAGCAACCCAGGCGCGCCGCTGGCCCCAAGAAGAAATACATTGGCTGGCAAGAAGGCAGTGCCTGCTCCCTTGCCTGAGGGTGTACGGGTCGACTTACCTGGATACAGTGCCAGGGATAGAGTGCATGCTATGGGTACAACAGGCATTGGGTCGAGCAACAAGTCTAGATCACCACATAACCGCCACAGCTTGCGCTCGAGTTCCCCTGCTCTTGGACCTCCTCCAACATCGAAAAACATGCTGGTAATGGACAGCGGTGCTGTTGTTGACAAAGACAGTGCGTATAGGCGCTTGTCTGATGCCAACTTGGCTCGTGCAGGTGGAAGCTTCTCGGCCTTTACAAACAAAGTCCGGAGGAGAACAGATAGCAATGATAAGAGGGACCAGCGGCTACAGAAAGATTATACATTTACTGGCGCTGAAGATGCCGTCGAAAGCAGCGACGAGGCTAGCACAGACGAGGACGGCCCCAGGGGCAGGAGGAGTGAGAAAAAACGACTTGGTAAAGGCGACGATCATCCTGAATCCAAGACTATAGGTATGGGTCGAGCACAGGGGCAAAGGACTGCTCGGAGTCTAATGGCTGCAGCGGAAGAAGAAAGGCAGATGATCGAAGACAAGCAACAATACAAAGTCAGATCACTTCTTGAACCAGAGATCACCATTACGGGGCCAGGTGGTGATCGACTCAAGGGAGCGGCAAAGCCAGGAGTTCATCCAACGAACGCGTTTGATCATGAAGGCGGCTCGGGGCTAAACACCCCTCATGATTCCGACACGGAACAGGAAATCTCTGACATAAGACGTGCTCAGAGGCTGGCGATAAATCTCACTCCTATCACATCAACACCAGAGACACAGAGAAGCGTTAGGACTCTATTCCGTGGTGATTTTAATCAGATGCAAAAGGAAGCCGAGGAGCATCAGCGACGCGTGAGGAAATACTTGGTCGCGACCGATCTTTCGGAGGAAGCCGCCCATGCTCTCGAGTGGACAGTAGGGACTGTTCTGCGTGATGGAGATACTCTCCTCGCCATTTATTGCGTGGATGAGGAGACAGGCGTCATCCCTGACACTAACATCGGGTCAACCGATACAGCGACAATGGAGAAACAAGCTGCCTCCATTGCGTCCGCGACCCACGCTATCCCCCCAAGCGTTTCGAGCTTCTCTACTATGTCTTCTCACTCTCACATCCCATCTCCGCTGGGTACGCCGCGGACTGGTGTATCTGCCTCACCCATGAGCCGCGATCGACCTCGCACTGAGCAGGAGCGCCACCGCGCTGTCGAGAACATCACAGAGCGAGTTTCGAAGCTGTTGCGGAAGACGAAGTTGCAAGTACGCGTTGTTATTGAGGTTATCCATTGCAAGAGTCCGAAGCATTTGATTTGTGAAGTGATTGATTATTTCAACCCGACATTGGTTATTCTGGGAAGCAGGGGCAGAAGTGCGCTTAAAGGGTATGTAAATCCATTTCCACTATCTTATGGATGAGGATACTAACAGAACCAGTGTCATCCTGGGATCTTTCTCAAACTATCTTGTCACGAAATCTTCTGTGCCTGTCATGGTCGCTCGGAAACGCCTTCGGAAGCATACCAAGTATAAACGGTCTCACGTACGGCTTGCAAACAACCTTACTGGTGTCAGTGGCAAGACGTTGGCAAGTGCAAAGATTGATTGAGGTATCGGTACTAAGAGCCCGAATCGGATAACCTGATGGCCGGCAGAAACGAATGAGAAGCTTCGCGCGGAGTATCGATACTTGCTGTCTACACGCATGTGTACTGATAGCTAACGGGGACGCGGGTGAGTGGCAATCTTTGGGAGGCTACATTGCACAAAGCCCTAACATGAGGTGCTCGGCCAATTATAATAATATTGATCAAAGTACTCTCTCTCTATTCTGAATTTCACGGAAATTGTAATGGTGACACGCAAACAAGCCTTTAATGAGGACACTTTAAACGTGGCTACGTAAGAATCCACACATGACCCCCCTTTTCCTCCCCCTCCACGTCCCACAGACCTAGAGTCTCTCCCCGGCCACTTAAACCTTATAACAATCGGTCTGGTAAGAGCTAATCTGATTATCCGCCCCAAAGTTGCTCGTATCAGCAAACCTGTTCCTGCACCAGCTCTGGCCCCAATTGGTACCCGTACAGCCTAGCCCTTGATACATGCTGATGCAGCAGCGGGTGGTGGGGTTCGTCTCGGAGATGTCGGAGTACCACCGCACGGAGGAGATCTTGTTGTTCAAGCTGCCGACGCTGTGGCAGGCAAAGCCGGTGCCGCCGGGGCCGCTGGCGGTGATGGAGGGGCCTTGGCCGTCTTTGAGTTGGTAGAAGTAGACGCGCCAGGCGGAGGTGGTGGGGGCGAGGGTGAGGGCGGCGGCGGTGAGGAAGAGGGAGAGCTTCATTTTTGGGTGCTGGTGAGGTTGGTTATGGGGAGGCTTGTTGGGAGGTGGGTTGGAATACTAACGGATTGTCGACTAAGGGGTCAGGATAGAGGTGGTTCTTTGTTTTAGAAGCTGTAGATGTCCACTTCTCATATAGATCTACGTGCGTTGACATCATATTTATATTCTTCTCAAGCCAACTTCGACTCTGAGCTTCACTACAGCGTGTTCTCATAATGACTCTCCATTGGTTAAATGAGCCATATCCATCTTATAAACTCCTTCTGTATTCATCGTGATAGCAAAAAATAAGCAGTAACTGTACATAGTCTGCACGAAGATATCGATAACTTCCTCGGCCTGTCTTATAACCCGATTCCAGAGTCAATGTTGCTGTTGAAGCCTTGGTCAGTCAACGTATGGTAGGCACGTGCTATGATACTCCCTATGTTTTCATAAGTGCAAGAATAAGCAGTAACTACGCATGGGCGAAAAGAAGAATCATTGATTACTTCCCCAGCTTTCTCGGGTCTTTACATGACCCGATCCGCAGCTCATGAACTCTTGGCTTGTCAACGCATGTCAAGAACGTGCTATGAAGACCCTATGCCATTCGTTGAAGAATTTTAGATTCGGGTAGTACCGATTTAAAGATAACGTTGTGGAATTTTGGGAAACGAGTTAAAAATGGAACGCTTGTTCCTGGATATAAAGCGAGAGTAGATGGAAGGATGGGGCTTTTTAACATATCAAAACAGCCCCAAAAAAAAAACATACAACAGTGGGTATTCGCTAGTAGTCACCCACCTAACTACTAATCCACTGATCTCAAGCTTGATGTGGATTAATACCTAGAACGGTGCCATTTGGACTAGAGGGTAAGCGTCGCCGCCCTTAAGTTTTTAATGCCTTATGATAATCTAGTTGTCCCCCTTAACTACCTAATGGCGGCTACGTTGACACACACGAAGTGGGTCTTGTATTAAGATGTAATGAACGTGATGCACTACGACTTTAGATGGCTATAGATAATCTAGTGCCTAGGTAAGTAAGGGTAAGTAAGGATAAGCAAGGGTAAGTAAGGGTAAGTAAGGGTAAGCTTAAAAATGGTATAAAAGGCACACTCCTGCTATGTCTAGATTTCGCATTCTACTATCTATAACATTCTTCATTTACTTTTAAGGACTTACCTAGTACTATAGGATAGAAAACCCTCTCTAAAGAAGCATATAATGCCCTAGTATAGTTATAAGGCTACTTTAAGTAGATAACATCTAAATAATAGAATAAATTAAGTTAAATTAAATAATGTTCTCTCTCTAGTACTACTAAAGTTAAGCATATAGACGTAAGGGAGGTATTCTAATAGTATATAAGACTTAATAACGTACGTGTATAGCGAAAGCCACAGACAAGCGAAAGCCACACCAAAACGCGTC
>JPKD01002258.1:0-49073 GCA_000750935.1 Pseudogymnoascus sp. VKM F-4519 (FW-2642)
TGTAGGGATGGAGGAGGGGAGTTGGAGGCGTTTGGGGGTGAGTGCGCTGAACGACATTGTTTTGCTATGCAGAGATTTGGTGTTCAGAGGAATTGCTTGTCTATAGCTGTGGGACCGCGATTCGGAAAAGTAAAAATGGCTAGGTAAGGCTTAGAATTTTGGAATTGGACGGTTTGCTATCCCAGAACTCGTCAGCAATCAATTGATGCACATCCATTCACAGATAAACCTGAGATCCTCATACTTGACTCATCATCAGCTGGCGCATATGTAACTGTCAGGTCTGCACAGTCGCTGTGCTGCAAAGAAGATCTCGCAGAGTTACTGGGTACACCTCCACAGCACCTTCTACACTCACCTCGGCGCGGTATAGAATCCGGGGAAGAACGGCAAGACAGGCAATCATCAAGCCTCTTATCAGCCACCACAGCCCTACAAATCTATCTCCCCGCCGCTCCGGCCTCACAAGACGCATTCCCCAGATATCAAGGCACAAGCTCTGGCGCGAACGTGCGCTATCTGTAGTGACGGGGTATACATAGATAGATAAGTGGATGCGCGTGGAATCTGGGGATGTGCCGCCGCTATTGTGTGTGTGACGTTATCTCTAATATGCATAAGGCGGGGCGAGATAGAAGATGAGATAGCCGATCCCCGCGATGGGGAAGGTGGGGAGATAAGAGATAGAAAATGCATGAATGTCTTTCAGTTCTCGCCCTGGACCAGCATAAGAGCAGTCAGCAGTTACATTTAGTCACCAGCACACGCATGACTGTCACATACAACCATGGACGAAAGAGAATTGGGCATCTCTGCCGGAGATGGTGGCAGGATGAGATAACTTTGAAGACGGAAAAGAGATGAGGGGACTTAAGGTTTTGGGGTAACTGGGAAGGCGCGATGGACAGGTTGTGTCATTCGCGCCTTCCTAACTTAGACGTTGAGTCGAGAGGCATCCTACTATTACCCAATGTGAAGTTGGGAATGGATTGACGTTGAACCAAGCCGTCGTCGATGGCGGGGTGACCCATCCCTATCTATCTATCCCCATCCCATCGAGGGGTTACGTCTGTCAATTCACACATCCCCTTTCTATATATCCCCAAGATCCTCTCGAGCTATAAGAGGAGCTTGGACGTCGTCGATCAATTGAGGTTCCTGTTGATGGAAACTTGATATCTAGTTGCTGCATCGCGTGAGTGGTTCTAAAGCTAATGCTACTTTTGTCTAACTACACCACCTGAGCATCCTGTCTGCTCTGCCATACATGACCTTCCACTGTTTATATATGCTCAGCCTACTCCCAAGTCAAAACAGCCTTCACCACAGATCCATCAAGGACCGCCTTAACAGCCCTATCCATCTCCTCTGCCGGATACGTCTTGATCAACTCCGTAAATGGAAAATCTCCACGTTTCCATGCCTCAACAAGCATTGGGATAAACTCCTGCGGATAGCAGCTACCCATACAACAACCGGTATAGATGCGCCCAGAGTTAACTGTGTTAAAGATATTCGCCGACAGAGTGGCGTCAAGCTTATGGAAAGTCAGCAGTGTGATCAAGGCTCGCGGTCAGTCAGGGTAATAAACAACTCACCTTCCCAACACCAACACTAACAACCATACCCCTCTTCGCCGTCGCCTCCATCAGCGTATTGACGACATCCGCACGCCCCGTACAATCAATAGACCCACTCACACCCTCGCCATCCGTGAGTTCCAGCAACGCAGCTTTCAGATCCTTGACCTCAGCCGAGTTGATAACATGCGTCGCGCCGTACTTCCTCGCCATGTCCAGCCTCGCCTGGATGAGATCAACAGCGATGACCATTTTGGGCTGCTCCTTATTCAGCTTCAGCGCCATGATGGCGGCTAATCCCACCGCACCTGCGCCGACAATCGCAACGATAGAGTTTGAGGTCGGCTTGACGACATTCAGCATCGCGCCCGCGCCGGTCATGATCCCGCATCCTAGCGGTGCTAAGAGCTGGAGGGGGGCGTCGGGTGGGACTTTGATGATGCTGCGCTCCGTCACGACGGCGTGGCGGGAGAAACTGCTTTGACCGAAGAAATGGGATGTGACGGCCTCGCCGGAGGTGGATGAGTAGGCTTTTGAGCCGTCGGAGCGGCCGACGCCGAAGTTGTCACGTTCCCAGTCGCGGCAGAAGGAGGTATGGTGGGAGGAGCAGTTGGTGCAGGCGCCGCAGGATGTGTAGGAGGTGAGGACGTTGTCGCCAGGGGATAGGGTGGTGACGGAGGAGCCGATGGAGATGACGGTGCCAGCTCCTAGGGTAGGTGTTAGCTATGATTAGGGGAAATAGAGAACGAAGTCTGTGGATAACGATGCAGGTCTGTGTGCCCTACATTATAGCTGCCATAAAGTATTTAGGCAAACACAGTTACTTTAGGGAAATAAGAAGCTATATAAAAAGCAAAATGGTCTACCTTCATGGCCAAATACAGCAGGAAACAGCCCTGGAATGCTAGTTTCGTTGCTGAAATTCAGGTCTGTGTGGCAGACACCGGTGGCTTTCATTCTAATCAAGACCTCATTGTCGTGGAGATTGTCATTCACCTCAATCTTCTGAAACTTGAATGGTGCCCCTGGCTTGGACACCACGAGAGCGTCGGTAAGCATTGCGATGGAGGATGGAAAGTGTTGTTCTAGTGTTTCAATTAGGATGCTCCTTTCGTCTTCTTTCGTCTCTTTGTCTATTTATCTTTCCCCCCTTGCCAACCTTTGTGTATGGCTGGCACAGAGTTTTGCGGCAGACATCCACGGCACTATGGCTTCATATTACAGACATAAGCTAAACTTGATTAGAGCAACCTCCTAGACTCTACCACGATAGCCAAGATAGATCGGTCGTTGTTTCTTAGATTCTAAGAAATCGGCATGTGTAGTGATTGGCACAAAGTAGGTAGGAACAGCGATCTTTGCGGGGTAAACAGGGTTAGGGGTTGGCCCGAGCTTTCGGGACGAGTGATCGTCAATGGTGGCAGCTAGAGCGGCATGTATAATCTGCACTAGTATGAGCAAAAAACGGGTATAGACCAATCAGCTTGTCCATAGTGCCAATGACCAACGAATTCCCCCACATTTTCTCTCCACACTTTCAATGCACACCCTGCATTTTATTTTGAAGCGTTCTCTGCATCATCTCCTCTCTCCCATAGAATAATCGATATACCTGCCCTTCTCTAGCATTTTTCCTTTCCTCGATCTATAACCTAAGTATTCTGGGGGCATATATCCCAATCTTTACTGGCTAGGGAGATTCTCATATATATATCTCTAGTTCCCCCATAGCGAATTTCCTACTCTCCTCTTACCTTCCCAGGTTATTTTCCTCTTGTCTCCTTCACTGCTCAAGAGGGCTTTATTTAATCATCATGGCGTTTTTAACCTATTCATCGTTGACAATAGTGACTTCGGCCATCATCTTTGTCGTCTCCCTCGTTCGCATCCTGCGCATTGGAAGGCGACCTTCGAATTACCCCCCAGGACCACCGACAATCCCAATTCTCGGAAATCTACATTTAATGCCAAAACGTGATGCCCACCTACAGTTCCAAAAATGGGCGAAGGAGTATGGTCCGGTGTACAGTCTGATCTTGGGAACAAAAACTTTAATTGTTCTGTCGAGTGACCAGGCCGTTAAGGATCTCTTGGACAAGAAGAGTGCCATTTACAGTGATCGTCAGGACATGTACATTGGACAGGACCTGTGCTCTGGTGGACTCCGTGTATTGATGATGGTATATCCTCTATCTATGCTAATCTCTGTTAATAATTAACGCAATCCAGAAATACGGACCAACATGGCGCATGAGCCGCAAGCTCACCCACAACCTCCTTAACGTCTCTTCCGCGCGCTCTTACGTCCCGTACCATATGCTAGAGAACAAGCAAATGCTTCATGAGATCCTTCACGAGCCCCAAAATGTTCTTCAAGCAATCCGCCGCTACTCGAACTCTTTAACAACAGCGATGACTTTCGGCTGGCGCACCCCTTCTCATGAAGACCCAAAGCTGCAACAGCTCTTCTCGGGCTTCGAGAAGTTTGCCGTCCTTAACCAAACAGGCACCGCAGCCATCATTGACTACTATCCCATTCTGCGCTATCTCCCTGAGTTTATCCTCACAGCGCAAGCTAAGGCTCGCGAGCTACACCGCATCGAGAAAGAGTTATACGTTGGGCATTGGCTGAAGGCCAAGCAAACCATCAAAGATGGCTCAGCCAAGTCATGCTTCTGTGTTGACCTCGCTCGCTCCCAAGCCAACGAGGGGTTTTCAGACAACCAAGCTGGCTACATATCCGGCACTGTCCTCGAGGCCGGCTCAGACACGACCTCCTCAACCATCTACGCCTTCGTGCAAGCCATGCTTCTCTTCCCAGAAGTTCAAAGGAAAGCAAAGGCCGAGATCGAGAAGGTCGTTGGGCCCAATCGCCTTCCTACGATGGAGGATGAGAAAGACCTCCAGTACATCCGCGGTATCATGAAGGAGTCTCTCCGCTGGATGCCCACCACCATCCTCGGAGCGGTACCACATGCCGTCACAAAGGACGATATTTACCAGGGCTACACGATACCCGCCGGAGCAGGTGTTATGAATAACGTCTACACCATCAACATGGACCCCGCTCGGTTCCCAAACCCCCGACAGTTCCAACCAGAGCGGTACGCCGAAGACTTCCAATCCCTCGGCGAATCGGCCGCAAACCCCGACGCGTCCAAGCGCGATCAATTCACCTTCGGCGCTGGGCGTCGCATCTGTCCTGGTATTCATGTCGCTGAGCGAAGTCTGTTCATTGCGATCTCGCGGATACTGTGGGCGTTTGAGATCAGACCGAGGAAGGATGCGGCGGGGAATGATGTCCTGCCAGATGCGGAGAGGCTGACACAGGGGTTCGTGTGCATGCCTGAGGAGTTCGTGTGCGATATTGTGCCGACGAGTAAGGAGAGGGCGGCGATGATGGAGAGGGAGTGGGAGGAGGCGAAGGAACTGCTGGATATGAAGACGGGGCAGTGGAAGGAGATTCCTAAGGGGATGGCTTTTGGTAGTGTGTAAGAAAACCGATGGTAGTTTTTCTTACAAAATTATACACAGGGGTTCCTTGATCCTCAGTCTGCTCTGTCTTCTCACATCCGAGAGCTCGGCCCGTCAACTAAGTTCGTCTATATCACCGACTTCTCCAACCACGCCCGTTGTGTCACCTCTCGACTTCCGGGCTTTGTCTCTTCTGTCGAGTTCCATCGTCAAAAAACCCTGATTCTCATTCTCAGCAGCAACCACCCTTGCCTCCCTGATTAATCGCTCAGGGTTAAAGAAATTGAAGGTGACAAGGGAGATAGCCATCAAGGATCCTTCCAAGGCAATTGCAAATCTCTCGTTTGTTGCCAGATAGCCTCTCCATCCCTGGAGTAGCTCCATAGACCGGTATATGCCACGTATCACCATGCAAGTCACCGACAGGAGGGTCGCAGACGACAATATCAGCAGAGGTCGGTTCCTCAGAAGCACGTTCCTACCGCGGTAAAGCACGAGCTCGTAGAGAGTCGCAAACACACAAGTCGAGCCTAGTTGGAAGATTATGCCAGTGACCATAATAGTAGTAGCCGTCGTGGTATCCTGCTTTTTGCTAAAGGCAGCGCCAGCCATACCACCACCAATACCCTGCAGGAGCAGAGAGAAGAAATCCACGGTCAGAAAGATAATCAGGTAAAGCCTGGGTTTGAGAGGTGATGTGTCATAGCCAATGACTGGGATCATCAGAGCTAAGATGGAATAAATTCCAGCAGTCGTGAAAGCAGGAGCTGATTTTGAAATTAAATGGGGATGTGGTCAAGTTTTTTTTATGAGACTTACCCATAATCAGGGATGCAAGCTGAGCTTCGAACGACTGAACCGAGTAAGGACATGCATGCGAACCAATGCGCGATACCCAACCCGACAGCTCGCCGAGAGTACCTAGCACAAATGTGATGAGCCAGAGCTTTCGGAAGTGATAGGCTTGGTAGCTATGTGTGACCAATACGCCGAGGAAGATTGTGAAAAAGATGATGGCTGCTGGAAGTGATGGTTGGTACCCGAATGGGTTGGGGATTCTGTGGTTCCAGGCAAGACATGGCGGGGTTGGTGGGAGCTCGGTGCTCATTGCTCTGTTCTTAATACAGAATGAGAGATGCGAGAATGGTTGATTTAATCTGTAGTATTAGATGAGGTTTGGCAGAAAGGAAGGGCTATCTAGATGGAATTTTGAATTGGGGGAATTGAAGATATATTAAGAATTGGGGAAGCAGGAAGGTGTAAGATAATGCAGGAATGCAGGTGTGAGTATGGGTAATGTCAGTTGGGGTAGGACAACGCTGACAGTAATAGAGCAGCAGGCGCAAATGGACCAATGAGGTTCTATATACTCTCCCCTAAGACGCGCGTATTATCAATGAATGTGCATGATCCCTGGAAATGCATTGATGTGTTGTTGGTAGGTTTCGTAACCTCGGCGGGAAGATGGCCCGGCCGGACCTGAGGCTGAAGGCATACTGTCCATGATGAGACGGCAGCCTTCAAATTTCTGGCAAGTAAGACTAGAGCTATAGAAGTTGGAAGACAAGAGTTACCACGATATGTTAAGAGGATGCAATACAGTCTGGTTTGTCATGATCTGAACGCGGGCCTTGCACTGGGAAACGCAAGCGGATTTAACAGCTATGTCCGTACTATACATACGACTTTACTACTTCTGGAAGTTCCAACAACATGCCTGCCCAAAGACTTCGGCCAATAAATCTTATTAATGCTATTCCCAGCAGATCTCTGCAATCACATCTTAAAGTATTGCTTATGTTATCTCAACCGGCGCAGGCTTATAAATTCCTCTTTGCGTAAATACTGAAGCCTGACTTACAAATGGACTGTCTCTTACAAAATCACCCCCTGTAAACAGAGCCTGGAGAGACAGGAGGAGCTCTCTATAATTACTATAAAGAACGTACTATCGGTCATCTCTGACGCTGAATTACCCTCCTACTACCTCACCCCGCAGTTTTCACTGTTTAGTCTAAGACGGCTATCGTTACTTTACGGAATATTCTCAATCACAATGGCTTCTTTCCTCATTACCGGTGCCTCTAGAGGATTCGGTCTAGCACTTGCCCGCGAGCTTGTTTCTCTCCCTGACACAGACGTTAGCAAGGTCTTCGCGTCAGCGCGGGGAGATTCCCCCGACTTAGATGAGCTTGCGAAGAGCTCTTCTGGTCGGATTGTCGTTGTCAAACTTGACGTAACCCACCAAGAGTCCATCAAGCTAGCAGCAGCCGAAGTCGATGCGAAACTAGATGGCAAGGGGCTGGACGTTTTGATCAACAATGCCGGCGTCTGCCAATATGCTGCTGGCGGAGTGAAGTCTATGTACGCATTTTATCACTTTCTTTGCTGGTAAATTTACCCCGGTCTGCTAACTTAAAGCTCTTTAAGGGATAATCTCGAGGAAAGCTTTGCCATCAATGTCCTCGGCGTCCACTGGGTGACCCAAGCTTTCCTTCCACTTCTACGGAATGGCAGCCTCAAAAAGGTTGCTAATATGTAAGACGAATAATCACCCCTTTATCAACACCATTTAGTTTCTAACAAGACCAAGCTCTACCACCCTCGGCTCTACCACTCTAGCTCCTGCAGCCCATTACCTCCCCGCCCCAGCCTACAAGATCTCAAAAGCAGCAATGAATGCCCTCACCGTCCAATACGCTCTCGACCATGAAAAAGAAGGATTTAGCTTCATCGCCCTGTGCCCTGGCGTACGTACCCCTTCTCTCTTCCCTCTACAATGTCGAATAATACTAAGAGACTGCCGTCTTAGTGGATGAAAACCGATCTCGGTGGTGGCGACATGGCCGACTTGACAGCCGAGCAAGGTGCAAAGGCTTCGTTGGATATTATCTTTACACCAAGGCAGAAGTACAATGGGCTGATGCCAAAGGTTCTGGTTAAGGGTTGGGAGAAGAATGCAGGAAATAACCAGTACGATGGAGCTATTGCTCCGTGGTAATGACTATACTAGCTAGTCTCTATATCTACCCTTTTAATAGTGATCTCATTGCTTTGGCGCGCCAAGGTCTTTCTCAATTATACAGAGACTGCCAAGTGATTTGGAAGAGTTCCTTGATCTCAGTCTGCTCGTTCTACTAAAACATACGACAGGCAAATGAAGTACTAAGTAAGCGTAGGAGGGCTAGGAAAACACGACTACAGCAAGTGGGATCACTTAGTCAACAGCAGGCGCAGGAGCTACAAGATGAGAGGGATGTTGTTGAGCAGGTAGAGTAGGTTAGCTTACACTACGATTAGCTTACGAGTCATTACTATGCGCAGCTCTTCTGCCTTAGCAACTATCATAGCATCACAGCATATCGCGCGACCGAATCTAACATTTGCGAATATAGTCGACTACATCACCTATGAATTTGTTTGTTCCTCCGCTTTCTTAGATGGCAAAATGAAGATATTGTAAATCAAGATTGTCTGCAAAAGTTGAATTCTACTGTGTCACTGATATCTAACACTTGCTAGATCTGTTGTGCTAGCAATATCATGCATTATGCGGAATCAGGGTAGAATAAGATTATTTGAAGAACATATTTAGTATAGCCTATTGTACGAAACGATTTCCAAGGAAGGTTGCATTCCATAATTGCATAACTCTCAACACACACTAGTCTCTAACACGCGCCAGCTCCGTTAAAATTATCTCAAGCACGCTCAACCCTCTCGACGGTAGGACCCACTTTCTCCGCTTCGACATCAGACTCCAGACCGTAGGCTTCTCTTTCAGCCTGCAAGGCAAGGAATGGATCAGCGAGAGTGCTCTTGAACTTGCGAGCCGAGACCTTCTGTTCAAAAAGGACATCCAGCTCTCCGTACGTGCGACCGGCCGGTTCTGGAAGACGGAAGTAAGTCCAGAGCGTACAGAGAAGGCATGAACCAGCCCAGAAGTATCCAGCTTTTGCACCCCAATTCCAGGCGGATGGGTTCAACATGCGAGGAGTGATGATGTTGGTGGCGAGGCCGGTGATGTTGTAGAGGATACGGGCAAGGACGACCGTCTTAGCACGCAGACGGTTGGAGGAGAGCTCGGCGACGAGCGAGTAGCAGACTGGTCCGATGGTAGCATCATATATGAAGGTGTAAATGAGAAGCATGGACCCGATGGCCCACTGCGCCCCAATGTTTTCGCGAGATATGATTCCGAGGCAGCCGATGATGAACAGAAAAGCACACATGAGAAACTGACCCCAAAGATAGAGAGTGCGTCTACCGAACCAGCTCATCAAAACCCAGGAGAAGATGGTCCCTATCGCACCAAGAGCGTACTGGGCTAAACTCATTGTAAATGCGTGCTCGACACCAAGACCAGCCTGGCGGTAGAAGTAGGTTGAAAATCCCATGAACGTGCTGCCGCAAAGAGTCTGGACTGCCCACGTAAAGCAAACAATTTCAGTGCGCCTAAGGTTGGTGCCCTTGAAGCAGTCTAAGTATGATGTGCCAGCGTTGTGGGCCTTCTCCATGGCGTTGGTGTGCTCCATCATAGCAATAGTCTCATCGGCGTTGAAGTTGGGATCCTTTGAGGTAAGGCGGACCAGTACCTTCCTGGCCTCATCTGTGCGCTCACGTCGAATGAGCCACCATGGAGATTCCGGAGCAAAGATAACACCGATGATGATTGGGACTGGCCATATCCACTGGAAGGCGAATGGGATCTTGTATCCCCACTTGTCGTCACGGGTGAGCATACCGCGGAGAACACCAGAAGCGATTAATTGGCCCATGACCCAGCAGAGGTTGATATACGTAGTCAGGTAACCTCGCAACGCGACTGGGCAAACCTCTGCGGCGTACGTGGTCGTAATAGTCTGGAAGATACCCCACGGAACACCGAGAAGGACCTGGCCGACGAGGATTGTGATGACGTTCTCGGCAAAGAAGACGATGAAAATAAAGGCAGTAACCATGACCATGGCGGTGATGATAGTCTTCCTGTATCCAAACCTTTCTGCAGCGATACCGTTGAGCAGGAGGCCGAGGATCTCACCGACCAAAGCGGCATTGGACAGACCCGTTTGCCACGCGACCGTCAGCTCATAAGTTCCATTGGCGAGCAGGACACCAAACTTCTTCTGGAATGGCGGGTATGCATAGAGGTTGTTGAGGAGAGTTTTGTCGAAACCTTCCATAACGATGCAGGTTGACAAAAGGATAGACCAGAAGACCGCATAAGGGTAAATCTTCAGTCCTTGTCGGAGAGTCATCGTCGTTTCTGCTTTGGCAGCCTTGGCCGCATCATTGGCGATATGGCTGTAGTCGGCTTTACTGATAGACATACGGCGTAATTGACCTTCGTCAAGTGTGACGACGGCCTTCTCAGAGACATTGTTGTCTTGAGAAGCCATTGTGAGAGTTCAGCTCAAGGGAGCTGCCGTTCGAAAAGAAGAGAGGGAAGTGTGAAGTTTTCTTAGGCCAATTCCGGAGATCCAATATGTGGCTAATGGTTCAGAAGAGTTGAAGTGCTTGTTAAGATATGAATGCGATGGGACATATCTACTTTTATATATTAAGTCTATGGAGAACATGCTCATGCCTGGAAACATGGTGTTGACGCAAAATTCAGAGGAAAGTCGACGCGGCCCGAGAATCAACGAATCAGAGGCTGTGTTCCTACGGATGATTTTATCATTTACCATAATTCCATCCCTGGCCATGACCCCATGGCTCTCGGAATCTCATTACCCTGAGTCCCCCGCATTTTCTGCCAATACCCCATAGTGGGTCGCTTAGTGTATTCCAACGAGAACACGGCTGGACACCCATGAGATGCATGCGTGTTCAGCCATGCGCGACTATGGCAGACTGGCTCAGGACTGGCTTAGGACTGGCTTGGCAATCGCGTCAATGTCCCACCTAGATGGTGTAAGTTATTTGCTTCACATGTTTAGTTGAGAAATTCTATGACGGGGATGGCGGGGGTGTTACTCTGTCCCTGTCTTAGCTCGGCACTAACGGTTACACCAACCAAAAATGTACCAAAATAAGGCCGAACGCTATGTCGGTCCGACATGACCCTTGTCGGCCCCTATGTCACAGCTCGACTCCCAACTCCACACCGACTACTCTCCATCTTTCCCCATCTTCCCCCCATCTTCCCCCATCTTCCCCCCGTCTTCCCCCCATCTTCCCCTCATCTTACTAGGCAGCCTAATCGAGTCAATTAAAGTGGCGGGGAACAATACTGGCTCCACGACTTCAGGAGGTCATGTGGGGCCAAAAGGGGCCAAAACTCGGGCTAACTAAACTCAGGCCAAAAGGGTCTACCTCGATGCTGATTCGCTCTATGTCGGAGCGAGATGGGTACAGCACCCTAATTATTGTCTCCATCGTGAAACAGAACGGGCTTTTCGCCGTGCATGTCTTTGGGGATTGAAGATAAAAGGCTGCCCTGGTCTCTTTCAGTCATCGGCATCTTAAATTAAATCTCTCTCTGAACATCGACACGTTTTTTAAGTTTCATACCACTTTACATGTTGCCAATATGACTGTCACTCAACATCCATGGTGGAAGGACACAACCATCTATCAGATCTACCCTGCCTCTTTTAAGGACTCCAACGGCGATGGCGTCGGTGATATTCCTGGCATTATTTCACAACTCGACTACATCGAAGACTTGGGTGTAGGCGCCATATGGGTGTCCCCAATGTACGACAGCCCTCAGGTCGACATGGGATATGACATCTCTGATTATGAGAGTGTTTACCCGCCATATGGTACCGTTGCCGACATGGAGAAGCTCATCCAGGATTGCCATTCCCGCGGTATCCGTGTCCTACTTGACCTTGTCGTCAACCACACTTCTGACCAGCACAAATGGTTTAAGGAGTCGCGATCTTCAAAGGATCATCCAAAGCGAGACTGGTATATTTGGCGTCCAGCCAAGTACGATGAGCAAGGCAATCGCCACCCCCCAAACAACTGGCGCGGCAACTTTGGCGGAAGCGTGTGGGAATGGGACGATGCCACCCAAGAATACTATCTTCACCTATTTTGCACAGAGCAGCCTGACCTAAACTGGGAGAACGCAGAGACTCGCGCTGCCATCTACGAGTCCGCCATGGAGTTTTGGCTGCGTAAGGGAGTCGATGGATTCCGCGTCGACACCGTGAATATGTACAGCAAAGACCCTGAGTACAGGGATGCCCCCGTCATAGACGCGGGAGAGAAGTGGCAGTTTGCAGCCAGCTTGTACTGCAATGGCCCGAGGATGCATGAGTATCTCGCTGAGATGAACACCGTGCTGGAGAAGTACGGAGCCATGACTGTTGGTGAGCTTCCGCACACTCACGACAAGGGCCATGTCGTTCGTTACGTATCTGCCAAAGCCAAGCAACTGAGCATGACTTTTATGTTCGACGTCGTTGACGTTGGTTTTGGAGCCGACCAAAAATTCGACACCACTCCAAGGAGGTGGGAACTCCCCATGCTCAAGCATGCGATTGAGACAACGCAAGATCTGATCGAGGGAACTGATGCATGGACTACCTCTTTCCTTGAAAATCACGACCAGGCTAGGTCTATCTCTCGCTTTGGCTCAGACAAGACTCCTGAGGGTCGTGAAAAGAGCGGCAAGATGCTTTCTATGCTTGTCGCCAGCTTGTCCGGTACCCTCTTTGTCTACCAAGGTCAAGAGATCGGTATGACCAACGTTCCCGAAAGCTGGCCGATAGAGGAATACAAGGATGTCGACAGTAACAACTATTATAACTTTGTCAAAGCAAAGACCAACGGTGATCCTGCTGCTCTCGCTCGCACAAAGGCCGCAATCCAACACCTTGCCAGAGACCACGCTCGCACTCCGATACAGTGGGATGGTTCGAAAAACGGCGGTTTCTCCACCAACAAGCCTTGGATGCGGGTAAACGACAACTACCCAGAAGTGAACGTCAGGCGAGAGGCTCAGGACAAAAACTCTATTCTTTCCTTCTGGAAACAGATGCTCCGACTGAGAAAGGAGCAATCCAATACTTTTGTTCATGGCATCTTTACCGTCCTTGACAAGGAGAACAACAGCACCTTTGTCTTCGAGAAGAAGGGTACAAACGGCAAGGCAATTGTCGCGTTGAACTTCACAGAAACTGATCAGCCACTCGCCCTGCCTTCAGACTCTACGTTGAAGTGTTTGACTGGCAACTACGATGATGAAGTTAGTGGTACTCTAAGGCCGTTCGAGGGTAGGATCTATCTAACGCAATGATTTAAATATGCTTTTTACGACTGGTTATGGGATAGACTGGCGCATTTAGACTTCACATATATTATTAAATTATATTGGAAAATTTCCGAAGAAGACTACTTGTATCATTTATCAAAAGTTACACCAATGCTTTGCCTAGAAACCTGTACGAGCAATATCAGTTCCGTGTGATGCAACCCTAGGATATTGCGGATAAACCTGAATTCACCCTGATTTTTTCTACTCGTAGTCCGTTCAAACCTACTTCTAACGTCCCTAGAGAGCTTTGAACATTTCTCGACCGGATAATATTTCACCGAGAATAAAACATCAGTAGTAGATTCTTTGAACTGGAGAACGGCCGGCTCTGCGAGGGACGCTAATAGCGGAGTGGATGAGATATAGACTCTAAGGGCTCTAATACTCTAGGTTGGCGTATGCTTTTCGCGGGTTAGATAGTGTTTCTAAACTTCGAGCGGCATTATAAAGGTCTATGATAAAATCTAGCCTTGTATAGAGATGACAGAAAGAATCTTGCAAAATTCGAGGACCGGGACTAGTTAAATGGAGGTGAGAGGGAAGGAAAGATATATGTTCCGGCCTAACCGTGAGTTTGGCATATTCGTGGATAGGCTGGCCCATCCGTGAACTGGCCGGCCTAACCACGGATACAACGATCCACGGTTAGGCCGGCCCATCCGCGAACTAGCTGGCCCAACTACGAAGTAGCGGTGTAGATAGAATCGTAGAAAATTCAAATCCTACAACCTACAACTATAGTAATTATAGCTACTATTACATTAATTAATCCTTTTCTAAACGACGTACGTACTTCTTTTAAAGCCTATACAAGTAGTACTACTTACTACAATTAAGAGTAATTCTCACACGAAAAATGGAATTAAATGTATAGTATACTACATGACCCTACTACCTTTATACTATACGATAGTGTAACTACAAACATTAAACACTATACATTGTTAAACTTTAAGCTTATTAATAATAAGCTATATAGACAAAGTAATATATAACTTTAATATGTTATACTAAGAGCAGAGGTGTTTGATGTTATTATAGAAGAGCATCTAAATCTTCTATATACTAATTATAATAAAGTATAGCCTGTTATTAAGTAACAATACTATGGAATTAAGTAGGAGAATGTTAAGTTTATACTTAAAAGTTATAAGAACTATACACTAAATTAACTAAATATAACAAAAGCTCTACTAGTTTCTATTATAAGTGGCTAAGTATAGGAAAGGGTTTAAATCAACCTAATTAATATACGCTATAAGCCCTTAGGGTAGTATAAATGGATTCTTTATATAAAGGATTACTTCTTAAAGTATACATAGCCATACCTATTAAAGAGTAAGCACATAGGGCTAATTATAGACTACTTTGCTTAATTTATTACTACTTTTCTACTACCTAAGATTATATAAGCTAATAATAGTAAGGAATTTAAAGGGGCTCTCCTTATTCTACTCTAGAAGTATAGAATCTGTAAGGACACAGGGAATACGGCTCTCTGTAGGTGCATGTGGGAGTGCGAGTCGGAGGTGATGCTGTATTCTATCCTATAGGTCTACTACGAAGGATACAAAAAAGATGAAGGTGTAACCCTCTATTCCTGTTCCTTTAAATACCAGAAACCCCTCCGACTCTGCTAACTCCCTGTTTGCCTAAGGCTTCCTTACGCTATGTGCCTAAGGCTCGCAGTTGCGATTGAACCGTAACAGTCCCGAGTCTCGAGGGTGCCACGTGACGACCGTAACTGACCCGAGTAAGGAGGCATCCTTACAGAATCTAGGTAGTAAATAGAGCGCTATAGTTACTATAAACCTAAGGCCTAGTTAAGTAGGCTAATAGAGTTGTTAAGAATAAGCTCTAAGTATAGAAAATAGACTATAGGTCTATAGAGTAGAAGGATGGGCTACTTAAAGTAGTACTTACTATAAACACCTAAATCTACTCTATAATTAGGTGTATACTAGCTAAGCTTCTATTCTAAGAGTAAAGCTTATATATTAACTAGCTTAATAGTTAGGCCTAGAAGGATCTATTAATTAGAATTAACTAACTATAGGCCTAATATTTAAGAGTAAGCTTAAGCTAGAGCTTAAGCCTAAGCTTAAAGCTCTAATTAACCTATAACTCTAGTAAGACCTAGAGCCTAGAATTAAGCTCTTAGGCTTAAGGCTTAATTCTAAGCTAAGCTCTAGCTCTAAGCTTAAGCTAGAGCTAGACCTAGAGCTTAACTCTAGGCTCTAAGCTTAAGCTAGAACTAGAGCTAGAGCTAATAATAGAGCATAGTAGTAAGTACTAGAGTAAGAGCTAGAACTTAAGCTAGAACTAGTACTAGAGTAAGAGCTTAATTATAAGCTCTAGTATAGGGCCTAGGCTTAAGTACTAGCTTAACCTAAGACTAAGCTTTAAGCTACCCCTAACCCTATAATTAAGAGAGCTATAGTAGTAACTTAAAGAGTAAGGGTTTCTATAATATAGAAGTATACTAAGAAGTATAATATTTAGCACTTTAAGGTTAGAGCTATAGTCTCTATAAAGGTCCCTTAGGAGGATAGAACCTTAACTAATAATAAGAGGCTCTTTATATACATTTTAGAAGAGCCTTACTATTATAGCTAGGGTTGTTAGTAGTAGTGTTACTAACACCCTAAGTATAGTAGTATTATATATATTAGTAATTTAGCTGCCCTTATAGTAAGGTTAATAGTTAGGTACTAGACAACTATCTAGCACCTATGTTTATAGGTACCAGAAGATAGCTAGGTACCTAATTAGTAGGAGGTACTAGAGTTATAGGTACTAGAAATAGTATAGGTACTAGAATGGGGCTTATATAATAGAATAGTAGGAATAGTAAGAATAGTAATAGAGTTTACTATTCTAACTATTCCCTTTAGCATAACACCTCTATATAAGTAGATAGTTAGTTCTTAAATAGGAGCTTTATGCTTAACTTAATATAGTATCTATTATATTCTAGTAACATGTTTTATAAAAGCCTTTATGTCTAATCCCCTACTTCCTCTGTTAAGTAAACTAATTTAATAAAACCTCTATAAGTCTTATAGTTTAAGACCTAGCGTTATACTTACCTATACTAATACTAGGTTCTAACACTCTTAGGTATTATATAACACCTTATACCTATAAAATCACTTAGAGCTATAGAGTAAGCTCTATAGTCTAATATTCTAATTCTTACTTCTATAAAGTAAGTAACGTTAGGGCTTATAGCTAGAGAAGCTTCTATAAGTGCCTAGGTTAGAATATCCTATTAGTGTAAAGGGTAGTGTAGTATAAAGAGGTGCTGGTGTTATAAGGAATCTAAGGAGTGTGGCGTACACTGCTATAATAATGAGCATAACTACAGCAACTTATTAGGCCTATCCACGGATATGCCAAACTCACGGTTGGGCCGGAACATATATCAGAAGAAAAGTGCATCTCGTTAAAGGGACAAAAATGAAACTGCATGTAAGTAAGTTATCATAAATTGGCTTCGAATCCTAGAACTCTAAAATCAAACCTTGATGAAATTTCGACAACTCACTATGCCTTACCTTAATCACAGTCTAGTTCCAATATCATCCTTGTTCACAACTCTAGACTGGCGCGCCTAGTAATATTCTATGCTACATATTTACAACTGAACCCTTCACCTCGAGAGGAAATGTGCAAAGATAAGGTCCCGACCACTGCTAATAATAATACAATTAATAATTCTATACTTCCTAGCTGTGGTATAAATATGTAGGAAAATGCTCAAATCTAGTCGTAATTCATAGCATGGTGGGCGAGTTTACGAGCAGGTCGATCTCGGCCATCGCAGGGTATACTTGTTTCATTCTCTCCATCTTCTCCATCATGATGGTTTTGTGGATTCTTTCGATCCTGTCAAATGAGAACAAGAACCGCTTGAGCGCCAGGATGTCGTCCACCCGCTGTAGCGTGTCGCTAGTCGAAGCTTGTGGCAAGTGGATCACGACGTCTGCAATGGTATTTGTGATCTCGAATAGCTTGTTCAGGATACCGGAGCCGTGTATCCCCACGTCTTCGTGTGACATGTGCGCCAGAAACTGCCGTAGCTCGCTCGAGAGTCGGAGCGGCAGCGACAGCGACAGCGACTCGGACTGGTTCTCGGCCGGCAGCTGGATGTTGGAAATGGCCATCTGCCAAGTCACAGTGCGCAACCACTGGCGGGTGATGATCAGGTCTGCCTTCTGCATGGGCGACAGCGTCGGTACCTCGACCTCCCATTGCCATTCATCTAGCTGATGGTGCTTCCGCTCGATGAACTCTGACGTGACCTGCGAGCGGTCCCCTAGCCAAAGGTCCACGAATTCCCGATCAACGAGCGAGAAGGTCTGAATCAGTAGTCTCCATCCGAGATCCAACGAAGGAGGTAACAACGGGTCAGGGGACGGAGGTGTGTGTAGAAGGTACAGACAGATGGGCTTAAACTCAGTCAGGGCTGTGAAGCGTTCATGGATGAAGCATTCCCAGAAGGCCCGTTCTATCCTACCTCGCTCGTGTGGCGGCAGGGAGCTCATAACTTCGGGCTTGTCAACGTGAAGCATGTACAGTAGCGAGATGGTTTCACGAAGATACGTGAATGCCAGATCGGGTTTACGCAGACCCATTAGACAGATCTCGATGAACAGCGAACTCATGACACGCAGCATTGTTGGTCGCTCGCTAAGACCAAGCTGGTCCCGATGCTCAAAGGATTTGGTGAGCAGGTCGCCAATCTGCTCTCGGACGTCTGGTGCGAATTGGACGTTATCGATCCTGGATAGGTTTATGGTTACGGCAGCATAAGCGTACAGAAAAGATGTTCCATCCCTGTCACATCCTATCCGCTGAATGCAATGCCGTACTTCGCTTTCCGTGATGACGGGGTTCACTGGATAGACTGACGACATATACTCGGGGACCAAAGAGGTAAAAAACGACGGATCAGGATGAATGTGAATTGTGCTGTATGGCTGATGAATTGGTGCTATGCTACCCACGATCGAGCTCGAGGTAGAGCGGGTTACGGTTCCAGTTAGAGTTCTAGTTGCATTGGTCCTGCACGAATCAATAATCGTCCCTCTCTGGGCGGCATTCTTCCTCGATAGCCCTTTGGTATTTGTTGAGTAGATGCACGCTAGATTCAGATGATTGCACTGTTGACATCGTTGCTGGCCATTGCATCGAACCTTGCGGCGCCGGCACGCATCACAGGCACGCAGGCGCTGGCTGCTAGAATTTGTTGCCTCGTCTGTCATCGGACTGCTCACTCATTATTGTTCATATATAATACTAGACGTAGGCCGCCTTAGTGTGGTTGGCGATTTGTTATGTGTCTTGAACAATGTTAATGCCGAGACGAACAGTGAAATCTAGTGGCTCATTACTAAGCAGTAGAGTCACGTGCACAACGTGGCCAATTTAGGTCCTACCCTATTATAGTTACTATTTAGCTCTAGTCTAGGGGTTAGTTAGATGCCCTAGGAATTAGCCTACTTATAGTAGACTGGGTGTGTTTGTCAGCCGTCTGAGATCAAAGAGCGCCGAATATGGGACACATCAGGGTAATATGAGACGCCATCTTGCGCCTTGGCCACCACCGGCCGCCTTTCGTGCCATGCGTTACCGAGGGCTCGAGAGCTGGACGTGCCGTGTTATTCAGCCGTGCGCAATGACATACCCTCAATCAACTCGGCAATCGTTGTAACCAACCTTTCGTTTCGTAGCGTACAGCAGATAAAAGATCACCACCAGATGCCGGACCACCCTCACCACCTCCTCGGCTCCGCGTCCGAGACCAAGATCCCCCGCTAACTCAACGCGGCGATCCTGCCTCGATACTTACGTAGGGAGCTATCATATCCGTGCACTGGCCGCTTGCGAGCGCGCCTGAATGCGCCAGCGAACGCCGGTACACGCCAGTGAGTAGGTCAGTTTGTGGGGCGCGCTAAGAGGAAAGATGTTGGGGTTACGCATCCCCATCATTTGTTGTTCAGCAACTAACATTGCAGTAACATCGCAAACTAGCAAGCAGCTGCGAGCACTACGACTGCTTTAGTAGACTGACCGCTGGAGATGATATGTGAGACGCGCGATGGGGTTCTGCGCCAGCTGCATACCCGGCGACGATTGCGATGCTGAAGGATTTGGGATCGTGATCTACGTACCCGGTGCCCCGCGAGGCGAGGATCCGTGTCCGCCCGGGGGTGATTTGCAGCGTTGGGGGATGATGATGGTGCGTCGGCAGAGCTTGCAATGGGTGATGTGGCAAGCCCGGCGTGCCTCTAATGTGCGTTCATCGGGGTTATGTCTCGTTTTATATATTTTGGGGGTGTGATGTTGTGATGGCCTGCCCCAGTGCTTGGTGCAGATCATAGCGACGATGTATTAATTAGTGTATTGGGTGGTGAGAATTAATTTTATGAGTACGCGCCCCAAGGGTGCGTGAGGTGTTGTTGGTTGGAGAATTGAGTGGCTTGTAAATACTCCGTGGTTTCTCCGTAGGGGTCATATAATACACCCCGCTATGATCTGCGCCAGACTATTGCCCTAGTTATTCTCGTCACATTTCTTATCAAACCCCTACAGAAACGGACATCGCGGCCACGTCAACAGGCAATATCACATCTCAATTCAACGGTGTCGAACGCCTTTTTATTTGGACGGGAAACGGATTTCCCCCGTGTTGTTCATTCCCCAGAGTTCCCGGCATGTTGGCCACTGTCGATATTTTCTTCGGGCTGCCTGTGGGCGTGCCTTCTTTCCTTCCGCGGTCTACTTTTACTAAGTGATGGGCCGCCCCAGCCTCGGGATAGAACCCCACAAACCCCGCTTCCAACGAATACAATTCGTGGGTACCTTTTTGGAAATCCCCCAATATCGCCAAGTCCACCAGTACGGCTCCAGAACTCGAGTTTGGGCTGCATCATGCCTGCGCCACGCCTGTACCTCATCTCTGGCCCGCTATCAGAAAATCAGGGGCCTCGGCCAAAGTGTTCCAAGAGGCCCAGAAACCCTCACACTGGCGCGTCTTTTGTGCCCGTGCATTGATATCCTGTTCCGTCTCATCTTCTTTCCCCTACTTGACCCGTCCCCACCCCCTACTAGTGTAGCTATTTTTCGCTATTGTGCATTATTGTGGATTATTTTCCACTATTTCTATCACATCTATTGACCCCCCTGAGATCTTCATTGGTGCCCGCAAACGCCTTCATTGGAGAGCTCTTTGGGGGGCCGTCCATCGTGCCTCCACTCCATCCATGAAATCTCTTGGCCTGTGAACGCACTGAGGTTCCAGCTCTCAAATAATGGGGAATCCAGCTCCACAAAGCCCATTAGCACCTCAGCCCTGTCGCACTTAAATGAAGGCAAACCCCAGACAGTCTCAGGTCTATTTCTTCGTCTGATCCTCATATGGTCTCCAACGTCGGTATCGGATTCCCACCGTCGATAACAGACCACATGGTGCCTGACGACCCGCCATCATGAGATCTCCCCCGCCAGAAGTCCTGGCATCGTGGCCGAAGCCGAATTATGTCGACCCGCAACGTAGGGGGAACGAGGGCGTCATCGTGCAAGCCATACTCGTCGTCCTCGTCACGGCAATAGTTATCATACGTCTATATGCGAGGATTGTTATTACGAGGGCCGGCATTGGTTTGGATGATGCCATGATCATCATTTCTTGGGTCCGTTTATCGCTCCAAATAGTGCCAGCGCGAGGACTACTCGCGCAGACCTTTGTGAAAGACGAAGCTGACGGAATTGGACGTTAACAGGTGTTCGCGATGGGCCTGACTGCCAGTGTTATGCTCGCTATCAAACGATACGGTTGGGATATACATGTCTGGGATCTTCCACCAAAAGATATGGTTACCAGCCGGATGGTAAGCAATTACTCGAATTACTGTTCACCTGCGATCCTCTTATAATATATTCAAGTTTTACTCTGACATCCACTGACATTGGCTACCATTACAGATCAGTTGGGCGAGCATGGTCCTATACATGACAACCGCGTCTCTTGCCAAAGCGTCCATCCTCGTCTTTTATCTACGAATTCTTGTCGCCAAGATCGATAAAATAGTCACCAAAATCACCCTCGGAGTCGTTGTCGTCTACTACATAGCCGCCTTCTTAATTCTCTGTCTCCAGTGCCGGTATATCGCCCCATCTATCCAACCACTGCCCATACTAACTCTACCAGACCCCTCCAGCATTACTGGGAAATCCTAATCCCTAAATCCGCCGGCACCTGCATCGACGAGAGCATACATATGATCACCAGCGCCGCTTTCAACATCCTCATAGAAATCGTCATCTTCCTCATCCCGCTCCGCTCTCTCTTCGCCCTCCGAATCCGCACAACCCAGAAGGTCCACCTCATATCCCTGTTTTCCGCTGGACTGCTTGTCATCGCCGCCTCCACCGTCCGGCTGGTGTATGTAGTCATCATCATGCGTAAATCGTACGACGTGTCGTGGTACGGCTACGTCGGCTGGCTGTGGGCGTCGATCGAGGTACATGTATCCATCATTTGCGCGTGCGTGCCGTCTTGTCGCGCCTTCTTCGTAGCGTGGAACCGCTCATCGAGTAAGGGCGGGAGCAAGACGGGGGGCCCGAGTGGCACGTATCCGAGTGGTGCGGGGAGGAGTTATAATAATATCGAGGACGATGTGATAGGACTGACGGATAGGCGCTTGGGGACTCAGGCGATGGTGTCGGCGCGGAGTAGGAGTAGGAGGAGTGAGAGCGAGGAGGATAGCATGGAGGGGACGAAAGGGGTTACGATACAGATGGAGGTGATGCAGTATGAGGAGGAATACCAAAAGGAGGTACGGAAGAGTCGCGCGCAGAACAGTAAGGCATAAGAGACTCAGGGCTGGAGTTGGGGATTGAAAATCACGCTGTGCGGACCGTGGTAATCCGGAGTAAATTATTTCATGTTGGGATCAGCACTGGAGCTTGGGAATGGATGGGTATCCAGGCGCTGGGATGGACGCCAGAGGCCTTTTTGTTTATTATGTAGATTAGAGCGATGTCTCTACGCCATGTGGCAGTAAAATATAATCATAAAATATAATCTTGTTCTCTCTTGCACTTCAGCTGCAACAACCGCCGAAGCTCAAAGGGGAAGTCCCGATACGGAGTACTTCAGCCACTCGCATATTCCACGCGTGTTCAGCAGGGAACTGTTGCAAATTTGGCTTAGCTTCGAGTACTTCGATGTTCGTTGGCCCCAGGTGAACAATGTCTACTTCTCATGAGGTGATGAATGCAGGGTTGTAGTCTCTCTGTCAGCTTCTAATTTCAATGCCCACCAGACTTGCATGCAATACTATGCAATACTATATCTCCCTTTCCTTGCTCACGGGTTAAGCCGCGTTGATATTAATACATTCTTTGTAAATTATATTCCAGATGCGTAATGCATCTATTTAAGATACGATATATTCGACGTTGCCCTCCCAATTTAGTTGGACTAACATGCAACCCGATATCAGCCACAGCTTTTTTGCTGATCCAGAGCCTATTTCACTATGTAATATATTAAATATATTTGATATCAAATAGTTATGGAGACCAAGCCGTTTAGTGTGGAGTAAATTGCGTATAATCACCCAAAATAACACTTGAATTATATAATTTACAAGATCCGGCCAATCATATATAACTGGAATCATAATTAGGCAACCATTCGACAGTTCGAATACTTGCCGAGATCTGCACGATGTCAGCGGTACCCTCGTAGATTGGCGGTCAGGACTGACGACTCCGAGCAGCGTATAACATATTACATGGATATGGCTTCACAGAACAAACCTTCGCCACTGCGGATTGACTGGCATTTATATGACGATGAATCTGGCATTATACAGCCACACGAGGCCTTGGAGGAATATGTGCTGGGGGGGTTCCACACTGTCACGTTGGGAGACATCTTTTAAGGTGGACGATACAGCGTCCATGACAAGCTTGGTTATGGAGGGTACTCAACTGTTTGGTTGGCCCGAGATCTTCAAGAGAAGTTCGTCGGATTAGTTGTTTTGTGTGCCAAGAAGATCAAGTCCATGCTAATATCATAACAGACAGTGGGTGTCTATCAAGATCAAGAAGGCTCATGCCTCGACAGATAAATTAGATGATGACCCTGAAATCCAAGTTCTGAGAGCTCTCGAGAAGTATTATGTCGGCGGTCCACAGGACAGGCCAAGGAGCTTCGTCCGTCTCCTCGCTTGGTTTCACCATGAGGGGCCAAACGGAACCCACAACTGTCTGGTTACGGAACTGCTCGGCCCATCGATCTCTGGGATTCTCAAGGTCAATAAGAGCGCGGGGGGTTTCCTAGCACCGGACACAATACTTCGAGCATCGCGTCAACTGCTGGAAGGCATTGAATTTGCCCACCAGGCCGGATTTGTCCACGGAGGTACGAGCACTCTTGTCTCTTGCCCCATCATATTTTGTGTACATTTAATGCAAGACAACTTGCAATACTGCCTTTGCTCACCTATGAACTGAGCAAGCAGATATCTCACCAATTAATGTTGCGTTCACCTGCAACCAAGCATTTGCAGATGACGAAGCTCTAAATAAAGCCTTGGGTGGTGAACCGATTACGGCAAAGTACATAAGCACAGAGCTACCACGACCACCACATCTGCCCCAGCAGTTGGTGAGAACAGCTGATTGGGGGATGTGGTACGACTATCCCAGCGAGCACATTTGAATCCTTGACTGGGGGGCGGCATTTTCAATCGGTGACAGGCCTACAAGCATTTCTCAGCCGCTCAGCCTAAGATCCCCAGAAACGTTTTTTATCGGATCTTTTGACTCCCGGCATGATCTGTGGAAAGTTGGCTGTGTGGTATTTTATCTAATCCGAGTTTAACTCCTGATGATAGCATTGCAATCTGCTGACCACTGGTTTTCGAGCAGATTTTTACTTTATTCTATGATACCTGGCCCTTTTTCCACGATAGTTTTCACCCGTTTAATTTTTATATTCGAACCCTAGTGGAGAGGTTAGGCCCCTTGCCCCCGGCCTGGGATACCCGGTGGAATGAGATGATAGCGGGGGACAAGGGACTAGAGGACGAGAGTACGTTGGCGCTTGTTTTCCGATATCAATTGCATGTAGCTAATACCTAACTCCAATACCAGAAAATAACTGCGATGAGGGGCTACTGATCACAGACACGTTTGAACCACGTCGACAAGCCATAATCCAGGGATGCGAGGAGGTGGAAATGGTGTATCAGAGAGATGAGTACACTGATGACGATTACGAAGGATTAAAGTGCCTTCTGCGTGTAATAGTTAGCTTGTTGCGGTACGAACCTGACGAGAGAGTATCGGTGCAGGAGGCGTTATCATATATCGACTGGGTCGATCATCGCGTTGAGATCGAGGAAGCGGAGAAGGATGAAGCTGAGAAAGATAAAACTGAGGAAGATGATGCGGAGAATTACGACGAGAAGAAGGAAGAATTGGAGAAGGATAAGGCAGAGGTGGACGAAGCGGATAGTTTGGGCGAATGAGGCTATTGTTGCAATTTTCATAAATATACAGTTTTAATTTCTGCAGCCTCTGATCTTGGTACTCGTTCTTTCTCAGCGTTCCCTAGGGCTTGTTCATTTCTCTCTTCTTTCCGTGAAGGGTTTGGAAGCTATCCCATTAATCGGCAGCACTAAAAACGCTAGGTTACGATCTTGACATCTACTAAACTTTAAATTTGCGGGAAGGGGCGATTCAGGAGCTAAACTATACTATGTGGGGCGTTCTACGCCGATGACTCTCTCGGGCAGTGACTCTACGCGACTGGCAGTATGTATTATAGATTCTTTGCTAGAAAGGAGTTTATACCTATCTAACTTCAGTTATAATCCACCCTCTCCAAGCTCATTCCTTAAATCACAGTCCCGGTTTCAACGACTGCCAGAATTCCAATGGATCGCCAACCAACGAACAGCGGGGGTCAAGGTACCCCGTCAAGTTCTATAACAAAGCCCCAGGAATAAGATTCTACTGGCGAGGAATGGCCTATCTTTTTCCATCTGCCAAATGCTGTGAATGGAGAATTCTGCCAGTGGTTTCCTTCCATTTTCACAGTTAGCACCTCTCAAATCGCCTCTCTCATCGGTGACTCCTACGGCGCCAATGCCAGCCCCAGCACCGAAGAACACATCACCTTCTCATGCGCTGAACAGTTTATGATGTACTGTAAAGCCGGCCGCTTCCACGACACGGATACCCAAAGGCGCGTCCTTGCGACCGACAGCCCCAAAGAGCAGAAGCATCTCGGCAGGCAGGTCAGCGGCTTCTACGACGCACGATGGGACGAGGTAAAACGCGACGTGGTTGTTGCTGGGAGCATCGCAAAGTTCTCCCGAAATCGGAAGCTGAGGGGCAAGTTGCTGGCTACTGGCGATCGCTTGCTCGTTGAGGCGTCGTCACAAGATCCCGTCTGGGGAATTGGATACTCGGCAAAGCATGCCATGGCGCATCGGAAGCACTGGGGAGAGAACAGACTGGGGAAAGCGCTTATGGTGGCCAGAGATCACATACGCTTGAATGAGTCGGTGGATAAGAAGAGATAGGATTGCATAATCTGAGTTGAAGGCATTGCTTTGATCACTTATTATGGCGCCTCCGGAAGAGGCAAGAACGCCAAACAGAACAGTGTACATTTTTGTATGTATCTCAAACGCATCAGCAAAACCGCTTATATATTATCCAACGGTCTGAGACAAGGCGGTGTATGTGGCGTCCGAAAACTTGGGGTCCATACCAGATCTTGCATTTGAGACACTGGGGCGACCCGGGCCGCGACAAGACATATGCAGAGCACGCCATAAATTTCAAGACGTCCTTGGTGACATATGGCATCAGATATTCGGTGCCAACAGGAAGTCTAGCATGTGTATTTGTTGGGGGGGGGCGCGCGTTGAGGCCAAGTCTCGCCGTGCCAAATGGGCAATGGCTGTAGGAGGACCTCTCTAGGGCTGCAGGGTGTCGTATATGGTGTTACAGGAGTTCCCCATTTTTGGGGGTTTCTGAGTAATGTTTAAGTGTTTTGTTATCTTGTGCATTGCCTTTATGAATACAGTACGTGATTGCTAATGATTTGAAATTTGGCGGGCCGAGGGTAATGGGATGGTTGATCGTTGGGTATCAAATATCCTCCATTTTTGTCCCCCAAAATTCATTTCTATGGCCACAACTCTTGTACTAGTGGGGTTAAATTCCTTATTGAGTTGTATTCGTTTTATTTTGGTTATAAAAGCAATGCATGCTAACCTCTATCGCTAATAACTAATTCTTTTTATTAAAATGTTTAAATATTTTAAGATATCTTTTTAAAACATCAATAACCCAAAGTGCCGCCTGTATAACCTGCGTTCCCAGAAATAAAGCCGAACCCCCTTCTTTCTATAAGCACTCACACATGTCTATCCCGGAGCTTCACCATCTTTACTCTCTTCTCTTCCTCATCACTCACAGAGAAACTCCTCAAGCGTTGAGAGCTATCATATCCACTCCGATCCGACGCCACCGAGTTCCCCTTCCCCCTCCTCTTCTTGCCCCTCTCCACCCCACGCGTCTCCTCAACAACTATCGCACCGTCTTCTTTCCTCGCAGCTTTTCGTTGCCGAATATGCGAATACACGGCTCCCTTCGTGAACATTTTCTTCTTACGCTCAACCTGACTCGGCACCATCAGGTCGTGGAGGAGGCTATTGTTTGGCGGTCAATCAATACGTTCCTCTCCCACTGGGATACGAGACGACGGGTCGGCAACGCAGTGGACGGGGGTTGCACCCACCTCTCCTGCGTCTCGCTTGTGGGAATGGTATTCTTGCCGTGGTTTACTACCACCTCGATTGTAGCCGGTGATTTCGAATTTGGAGGTTGTGCTGATGCTTCATTTATGCCGCTGAAGACCTTTAGTGCATCTTCGACGACGTAGCTTAATCGCCTTTCGCGTTCGCTGCTGACTTGTTCAGTACAGATTGAACGTCCAAGAGGTTAAACTTACTCTTCTCTCTCCTCTCTAGGCTCCTCAGCGACAGTGCCATCCATAGTCCCACTCAGTTGCCAAGGCACTTCCTCCTCCTGATAGTATCTCTCCATCGGCGACTGGGGTGCCAGGTACTCGGGTGTTCCTGCGCTGCTGGACCCATCCCGGCTGCAGTAGATATCTATGAAGGCAGCGAGTCCATCACCTTGAAAAACAGATGGCCTCTTTCTCTCTCGGCTACTGTTGTAGTTGTTGCCGTCAAACGGCCTCACTTTCGTCCCGGACATTGGTGGTGACCGAGGCGTGGATAGAGACGGAGATGTTGTGGATGGCGATGTTGCGGGTGTTGTGGATGGCGTGGACACGCTCTCATCGTCGTCCATCTCTGGCTAGGGCGATGGGTTTCTTATCACTGAAGAACTGAGAAGGGGGCGCTGTTGACGCAAGGGGTTGGCAGAGATATGATATATACGTGGTATGCGGGAAGAGGTGTGGACGGGAATACGCCTTGCGTTAGGTATCCAGAATAAGACGACTAGCCTTGCTTGGGAATCTTTCTAATGATGAATAATTGTTTGGGCAGTTCTAAATGGCAATACGAATTGTGATAGCAGCTACCTCTTTCATTGCTACCATCAACGTGGGATGGTCCCGAGTCTTATACCTAGCGCTCTCCCCACCCACAGACCGGAAGGCTGGGACACACTGGATCCGCCAGTCTGGTCCTCGATGGGGATCGACGCGCGATTCCGTGCATGGCGGCCAGAAGCCTGATTGAGGTAACCCGCGCGCAAATAATATCTCCTCTTGGGCTGCAATATGACCGCCTTGCACCGCGGTTTGCGCGAGTGCATGCGAGATGCTGTGTGACGGCGGGGAGGTCTCCCGGCAACGGTGCAGGAATGTTGTATTTGGGAAACTCGTCCGCAGCAAGCGGGCTGCAGCGCGGGTTCCATGCGAAGGGTGTGCTTGGTGGGTGTGCTCGGTTACATGGGGGTATGGGTCTCCTGGAACCGACGTGGAAAAAGGCTGTAGGATCTTGGAGTTGACAGAGACAGCCAGGGTCGCGGCGGGAAGCAGCCAAGATAAGGCTCGGGATTTGTTCAGGGAGCGGTATAGTGCATACATTTCAGCTGGTGCTGATTATGACTCGAAATGGAACCACAGTGTTGGGAATGATTTCTGGGGCTCCGAGGAGGTGTGTGCCAGAGAACCTGTCGAACGCTGACCCAATGCTGCATCGGACCTGTATGTCACGACAGCACACCTGCATCAAAATTCCATCAACACGCACCATATACCCACATATTCCACACCCTAGGCGCTGCACATACTTGACCCGAAGAGCTGAATACTTGCGATTTCACCAGTATAGGGCCAATAATTGTGCCGTACCCAACCCTGCTCAAAAACCCATCTCTCATTCCCCGCCCTCATCCTTCTCAGCCGGCCAATATCGGCACCCCCTTAAACCATTCGGCACCACCCCTCCCCCCGTCCTACCCGAAACCTCACACAAACATGACGAATCCGGGCCCCTCGGGTGGTGACACAGCGCGTGTCGGTACGCCGACGGAAGCACCACGCCTGCTTCTTGTGAGACACCGTTGTGCGTGCCGTGCGTCCGCGGCTTGGCGGGGGACCGGTAGCGTGGCCCGGGGCATGCGGGTGGGCAATTTTCACCCTACGGGATGGATGGTGTGGGTGGTTCCAGATGCAGTGCGGTGCAGTATGTGTTGGGAGCGATGTTGGGACTGCATTGCTTGGGATTCGTGTTCAGGTGCTTACTGTGTGAGGCTTTTGCTGACATGCATCCCGATTGAAGTGAGGAAAAAACTGGGAAATCATCCGAGCACAACGCCATGCCGTCTCGTTCACGCAGCTCCCGCGCAACGCACGGCTGGATTCCATGCACCCCCTTTCCGGCTGGCGGCGTTTGATGTTCGGTAGTTCAAGCCACGACGACGGCCACAGTCGCTGGATTGGGAAGCCAGCGCATTCACCCCTCACAACCGACCCGCGGCTGCGACTACCTCTATGTGTTGACCCGTCCTCGTGGATGTATTAGAAACATGCAGACATAATTCCTTCGCTTCTGTCCCCAATGTCACTTTCTGAGACATGCTCATTATATTCGGCACATAAGGATTTACTACTTTGTTGGTTGTTGCAACTTTTGCCGATGGTCGGTCCCTTGCTTCCATGGTGCAACCACCTCGAGGTGATAAGTGCATGCTTTTTAGCATTGGCCTTATCCCTTGTAGAGCACAATGGATGGGACACTGAACCGATGTTGGCACAGGTATTGCCTTGAGACTGTAGTTTACTGCATATCACAAATCATGTCGACGAAACAATTGGGGGATCGACAATTAATTAAGACGGCACATCTCTGTGTTACCTTGCGAGTGCGCTTTTCAGAAGGCTACAGCGGAAGAGATCGCCGGCGTAAGCGCTCAGTCTCAACATGTTACTCTCTATGATCCTACGGCTCGACCCCTCCATCCGTTCCGGGCATGATCAACATCTTTCAAATAACATACTAATAAATCTAGACTGGTCTAACCGGCAAATATTGTTTCTGGCTGGCCTCGGTGTGAAGCACTGGATTCCTACACGACACATACGACGCAGCACGGGAGCAAGGACAACACGGATTGCATGATATTATTGAGATCGCCAACCTTTTAGTACTTACAAATCTGCCAGTAATACACCCCAAAGGCGAGCTCCCAGCCCACCAACTCCGCGTAATTCCTCCCAATAACTCCCTCCCAGATGACGCCTACACGGGTGACAAAAAAGGCTCACTCACCAGATGCCGACATGTGAGACACCCACCTCTCTCTGCCGCCGCCGCACACGGAACCGCCGACGCGAATACGCCACGCGAATAAAAAGCGAATTTTAAGTGTCTAGAGTAGCGCCAGAACAAAAAAGGTCACCGTGTACAGTCCCACCCCAAAAATCCAGGAAACCGACAGGTGGGGTGACGAACCAAATTAGTACTCAGCTGCAGATTTGTGGGCTTGACCTTTGTGTTCGTATCGGCGTGGTGTGGGTACTGCGATGATTTTGGTATTGTAACAGCACGAGTCGAAACGTGTATCCATGGCCGACAGTTGTGAATTATATTGTAATGCTGAGAATGCTGGGATGACATGTCTATTCATCGACAGTGCCAGCAACCGCAGGCATCTCGGTGGCATCGACAAGTGCTGTGTCATTCTTCGGTTCTGGAGCGAATGCGTACCTGGACAGCTTTGCCATCTTCTCTTCGGGACTAACCTCGTTATCTGAATAGACCATTTTCGAGCCCTTGTCCTTATCCTTCTTCGTTTTCTTTTCGCCGGCTTCTGGTGTTGCTGCTGCTGGAGGAGCCGCTGTCCGGTCGGCTGGTTGAGGCTGGGCAGCATTGGGTGCTGGAGCTGAAACGGAAGTAGAAGGCGACTCTCCCTTCTTCGGCGGTTTGATGCCAGCCTCTGCCATTCTGATTAACTCGTCAATGTCATCTGGTTCTCTAGCAGCTCCTGGAGCTCCATTATTGCCAACAGCTCCGTTAGCGGCATAACTATCATTATAGCCTTGGTGAGGAGGAGGGTATGCTGAAGACATAGCTGGATTTTGGTGATCTGCCCCATTCCACCCGTTTGGCCCCCAGCTACCTTGCGGCGGAGGGGGTGCTTGGTGTTGCATTGGGTACGGTGGAGTTGGCGACGTGCCAAAGGACGGCCTCTGAGGCAAACCGGGCGCCTGAGGTAAACTCCCCGGTCGAGCAGGCAATGAACTAATCTGGGGACTTCCATGGGGTGGTGGTTGGTAGGGATTAAATCCTGGGGGTGCGCCAGCCCCGAAGGAAGGTGGTGGGGCTCCAAAGCTAGCCTGTGGTGGTTGTCCATATGGTCCTGGAGAATAACTTTGGGGTGGTGCATACGCGGGAGTTGCTGCATATTGTGGCTGCTGTGGAGGATATTGGGAGACGGGTGGAGGATATGCAGGTTGTCCGTACGGCTGTGGGTAAGCTTGGCCCGGCTGTGCATATTGTTCTTGTGGGAAAGATCCGTACGATGCGCCTGGAGGAGCGGCATATGGCGCCTGCGGGGTAGCGTATGGAGAATTGCTCTGAACTGCTGGTGCTGGACTCTGGCTATTCGGAACTCCCGCGCCAGGGGTATTGTCGCCGCTGCTTCCACCTGGAGTATTCTGTTCAGCCAATCGTGCTTTATGTTCGGCCAGTCGCTTCTTGAGATCGCCAGGCGACTCAAACTTTGGTTTCTTCGATGGTCCTCCAGCTCCCCCGCCCGGACCATGGTTTCCAGTCGCGGTGCGTCGATCCGCCTCGGCTTGATAAAACTGGGTGATGATCCTTTGGTTGTGTGCTTGGACAACTTCTTCTGGGATGCCCTCCATTCCGAAGATTTCGACATCAAGAGACGCGCGATTGCCGAGCGCATTGTCGACGCTGGCTAGGGTTTCCTTGTGAACCTGGTTCATGTGAACGGACAGGCCTGTCAACTATTAAAACGCGATTCCACAAAGTAGGAGGGTTAGAGTCACTTACCCCCCGCGGTGTTCAATCTTCTTCCACATCGCTCACACTTGAAATGCTTAGCTTTCTGATGTGAAATCAGAATCTTAAGATCGTCAAAGTCGCGCTCACCTATGTCGCGGTCAGTGACTGAATGGAAACGAAAATGTTTGGAATGGGGAAATCTTACAGTAATAGCACCATGGTCGTCCGAGGACTTCCTCCAGGTCGGGATGACCGCGCTTCTTCTTTCCAACCATTTCTTCTATTGGTGTATATGAAACTGATCTGGAGGAGATGTAGCTTTAGAAGATTTGAAGAGCGACAGCGTCGATATCGTTGGATGGAAGGATTGGCGCGAGGCGAATGATGGCGAACGAGGACGGTCCGTTCACAACCACTTTGACTAGCGCGGATGACTAATTAGCGTGGACCGCGGTTAAAAGTGTTCAATTTTTCGGCTTGGTATTGTTGTGTATATGATCAGAAATATTCAGACGCGTCAAACTCTGTGATTGAGAGTCCAATACACATTTAATAGAGACAAAGTCTGTTCTTTATAGACGGATATGTGGATATATGTGGACTATAAAGTCTTACATTGATACAGGTTTGCTATATCTACTAACACGTCTCAATACCTCAGCCACAAAGTCACACAGTGTGATGCAGCGCCTTGATCAGTCACTTAGCTTCTCGAAAGCAAACAAATGAGATCTTCTCCGGAAGACCCAGTGTTCTTGTTCACGTCTTGTGTCGGGTTCATTTGGGGACTGAAAAGGGGGCTGGTCTTCGGATCGGCCCTCCATAGAGGGAATTGCTGCTATAACGAAAAGGACCTTCATAGTCCATTCTCTTACTCCTCGCGAGCTTCCTACGAGAGAGTGGCTCCTTGTGACCTACATACTTCAGTAACAGAATATATAATATATAATACAGCTTTTGTTTTCGCATATGCAGTTCTTATTTGCTATGGAGCAGATGTGCTCTCCTTGGTGTGTGAATTGCTGACATGACAGGGCTCCACGTTCCTGACTTGGACCCTTCCTTGATAAGGGAACAACGTCATACCCTATGCATATAGCTTTCCTGTATTCGTGCTCGACAACAACAACAACTATCTGACATAGTAATGTTGTCGACAAAGATACCATATCATCCTCTCAGCAATGCTTATATAGTATCCCAAGCTCGAACATCCGTCCGTCGCTATCCTTCAATCTCACCGACTGCCCTATACTCCACCATGCCTCCATCCAAGGACCATTCTTCCAAGTTCTCCGACCTCCCTCTTACCACCTCCGGCCCTCAAGACTGTGCTGTTAGTGGAGCAGCTCTTCTCAACACTCCCTATTTCAACAAAGGCTCTGCCTTTTCGGCTGAAGAACGTGTGGAATTTAACCTCACTGGCCTATTGCCGCATAATGTGCAAACATTGGAGCAGCAGGTACAGAGAGCGTATGAGCAGTATTCCGAGCAGCAGGACGACTTGGCAAAGAATACGTTTATGACGAGTATGAGAGACCAGAATGAGGTGCTTTTCTATCGGGTATGTCTTCTTTCCATAGCGTCGCAACGCATTAGAATCACATGATATCTCCTACAAGGCAAATCTAACATTATCAAGCTCATTCAAGACCACATCAAAGAAATGTATCCAATAATATACACTCCTACTGAAGGCACGGCAATCCAGAATTTCTCCCGCATCTTTCGCCGTCCCGAAGGTTGTTTCCTCAACATCGGTGATATCGACCGTGTCTACCACGATCTCGCCCAATGGGGCGAGCCACAAGACATTGACTACATTGTCGTTACTGACGGTGAAGAGATCCTTGGTATTGGCGACCAAGGGACAGGGGGGATTCTGATTTCTATCGCCAAGCTGGTTCTAACTACGCTCTGTGCGGGTATCCATGCAAACCGCACATTGGCTGTGGGACTGGACTGCGGAAC
The DNA here is from genome assembly GCA_000750935.1 of Pseudogymnoascus sp. VKM F-4519 (FW-2642). Lineage (NCBI taxonomy): Eukaryota > Fungi > Ascomycota > Leotiomycetes > Thelebolales > Thelebolaceae > Pseudogymnoascus > Pseudogymnoascus sp. VKM F-4519 (FW-2642). The sequence goes on from JPKD01002258.1 coordinate 33,840, forward strand.
TGATAACGAGAAGCTTCGCAATAATGACTTATACCTTGGGTTGAAACACCCTAGGGTCAGAGGCGAGAAGTATGAGAAATTTATTGAGACCTTCGTTCAATCTGCGAGGAAGCTCTATCCGAAAGCATACATACATTTTGAAGATTTTGGCTTGCCAAATGGTTAGTGATTTCTCGTTTTGCCTATCAAGGCCATGTGGGTATTGAGAAAGACATGAAAACCCCCCCTGCAACCCATGGGTTCAACCATGGAGGAATAGAGGCTAATTAAACGTAGCACGGAGAATATTAGACAAGTACCGCCCGACGATGGCTTGCTTCAATGACGACGTGCAAGGCACCGGCTGCGTCACTTTGGCCGCCATCATGGCAGGACTACATGTCTCAAAGACCAACTTGGAAGACGTAAAAGTAGTCATTTTCGGTGCCGGAACCGCAGGAACGGGTGTCGCAGACCAAATCCGAGATGCCATTGCAACTGAGAGCGGAAAATCCAAAGAAGAAGCCGCCAAGCATATATGGTAATTAATATTCTCATACCACATGCACTGAGATATACTTATTAGGATAGGTGCGTGGATAAACCAGGCCTCCTTTTAAAGCGCCACGGCGACAAGCTCAACCCCGCGCAAAAGCCCTACGCGCGCGACGACTCAGAATGGGACAGCCACAAAGACATCGACCTCCTCTCCGTGAGCAAAGCCGTAAAGCCCCATGTCCTCATCGGCACTTCCACGAGACCCGGAAGCTTTACCGAAGAGATCGTCAAAGAAATGGCTTCCCATGTCTCACGCCCCATCATCTTCCCTCTCTCCAACCCTACGTCCCTCCATGAAGCCAACCCCGCCGACCTCAACTCCTGGACCGATGGCAGAGTCCTGCTAGCGACTGGCTCACCCTTCCCGCCTGTGACGCACAATGGTACCACTCGCGATGTGGCAGAGTGCAACAACGCGCTTGTCTTCCCCGGCATCGGACTGGGTGCCGTGCTCAGCCGCGCGCGCCTGTTGAGCGATAAGATGCTTGTGGCAGCCGTGAAAGCACTCAGCGCGCAGTCGCCCGCTCTGAAGGACCCCGCACGTCCGCTACTACCGGATGTGGAAGATGTGAGGGAGGTTAGCGTTCAGATTGCGAAAGCGGTGGTGAGGCAGGCGGTTGAGGAGGGGTTGGCGACGGAGGAGGGCATTCCGGAGGATGAGGGGGAGCTTGATGAGTGGATTCGAGTGCAGATGTGGGAGCCGGTGTATAGGCCGCTGAGAAAGGTGTCGAAAGAGGTTGCAAGTAGAGATGCGAGTGGGGAGATGGGTATTGCTGGGTCAGCCGCGCAGGACTGAGAGGTATATGTTTCATTTCAATTCACTAACAGCCTTTCATATTCACCTACAGCGTTCCAACTTGGACTTTGTCTGAATCTATCACATATATCAGAAGTTAAATACCATTTTGTGGGCGAGACTGTTACCCAATATTATATCAGCACAGCTACCCAATAATTACGTCCTACTCGCAGCAGCTGTTATGTCCAAGGAGCTAATTAATAGCTAAAGATTGACGTCAATCCGCTAGCCCAAAGTCCGCGCCCTTTCCCCGAAACTCTAAATCGAGCGGCGGCAGGTGCAACCCAGAACCTTGCAGGCACAAATCATCATCTGGGACACTCTGTGGCATAACTTGTTCTTTGGGACTCAAAATACACGTGCTACACATATAAAGGGCGTCGAACATTTGTCTTCAAAGCAAAAATGATAACCCGATGAACTCGGTGAGGGCGCTGACGAAGCTATTGGCGTGGAACTACAAGACCACTTTCCCCTGGTTCGACATTTAGCTTCACACTAAACGGTCTAATTATCATTGTGCCTCTACCGGTGCCAATTAGCACCCTCTAGCTCTCAAACAATAACCAGGGAATGGTGCTGACTCTATGAACCCCTTACTGACATCTCCGGCTACTGTGGTGAGCTGACAGAGATAGCGCAGTCACTTTGGAAATCATCGCCCACAAAATGGAGCCGTTCTCACCTCCGGTGTCTGTTTTCTTTAGCTTTGCATTCTCGTCCAATATCATATGCACTGAGCGACACCCGCGCCTCGCCTTCTGGCCGTGCCAGAGTTGGCATACCGTAAGGACTGATACGGTATCAAGATCACCAAAGTAAAAACAATACAAACCTGGTCCATACTCTGCTCCCAATAGCCGTGTATCCTCGCCGCAGAAAGCTGCCCGCCGGTCCGCAAAATGCCTATCCCAACCGCCGACCAGGCTAAGGCCGCTGTATCCAAGAATGCCACATGGAAGTACATAATCGACTGGGTCATCACCAAAATTGTTAGCACTGGTGGAAGATCAAACGCATCCACCATTACTGCTGCTGAGCGTGTGGGCCCCTTCACCCACACCATAGCCAACCCAATTCTGGACGCGACTCTCCTCGATGGGATCAATCGCCATCACTTTCTAGCAGGTGGGAGAATGTCAAACTTTCTCACTGTCCCATGCGCCCAGGCGGCCCATCTCTTTTACAATTTCATCAAATATAGCGGCAGTATCATCCGCAACCCCAACGACCGACTTGATAGGAATCTTCCCGATTTCTTTGTCCGTGTTAGCAGCCGTAGGACGACACAGAGGTGGAGGGAGATGACCGGGGCGGAGCTTGAGGAGGCGGGGTTTGCGTATGGGAAGGATCTTGAAGTGTTGGAGATGCAGGGGATGATGTTGATGGGATGGGTGGCTGAGGTGGAGGATGATGAGGAGACAGCAGCGATCAAGGCCCTGTGGGGGTCGGAGACTGCGATTGTCCGCTCCACAGCATCGAAGTTGTAACCAGGATTTGCGCTTAAGTCCAATCTATAAAATATTCTTAATTATTACAAATAACAAGTTGTTCTGGGGAGTAATATTATGAGGCATAAGGGAACCTCACGGAAAGGAAACTAATGTGGACCTAGCGCTATCTCCGCCCTTGCTATCTCCGCTCTCACCTATCTCCACACTCCACACTCACTATCTCCGCACCTGTTCCATGTATGAGAATTAGGTGACACTTTGGAGCGGAGACCGGCAGTGTAAAGATGCTTCTTCTATTTTATAATCAACCATGACATAAATGTGCTAAAGGAGAACCTCTAATATAATCACAAAACTCGTATTTTCGTAAGGGTACAAAATCAAAGCCACAGTAGAAACTGAAATAAAATGACGTCCAATAATCAAGAAAATGGCCTCCAAGCGAACAAGCCTGCTCGGATAGAAACGAGGCTGTACATAAATGGAGAGGTAGGCGAAGCTTTGGTTCCACTCCAAATTAATAAAAACTTACCGTTTCTAGTTTGTGGAATCCTCCGACAAAAAGACATTCAAACTCTACTCTCCTGCAACGCATGAGCTGGTTGCTGAAGGTTGGTTTTGTTTTTTTCACCGATAGCCAGTCTTATTTTGACATTTTGTAGTTTACGAAGCAAGTGTTGAGGACACCAACCAAGCGGTAGCCGCGGCCAAAATTGCCCAGCCAGCATGGGCAAAGCTGTCCCCAACTCAGCGTGGGGAGCCTATGAAGAAACTCGCTGCTCTACTTCGCAAGCATCATAATGAGCTAGCTTACTTGGAAGCTGTATCTATGGGGCGTCCTGTTAGCAGTTATGGTGACAGCTTCATGGCCGCGAGCCGGTTCGAATCCTTCGCTGAAGCCGCACACACTGCCAGGGGGTTTTCAAGCCTCAACACTCCCGGATTCGTCAACATGACTCTCAGACAACCTTTTGGTGTCGTTGCAGCCATCATTCCATGGAATGTTCCTCTAATTGCCTTTGCGGGTAAGGCTGCCCCTGCCCTTGCGGCTGGTAATACTGTTGTCCTTAAGAGTAGTGAAAAGGCTCCTTTGACGGTACGTACAAATACAGGAAGGATCTCTATCATTGGCGTGTTCTGTTATCTAACTATTGGGACATTATAGTCACTCAAACTGGCTGAACTTGCCATTGAAGCTGGCTTTCCTCCAGGAGTACTAAACGTACTCTCGGGTCACGGCCACATTAGTGGTGCAACACTTTCTTCGCATTTGGATGTCCGCGCCATATCTTTTACTGGTTCTACCAGAACAGGTCGCTTGATCCAGACAGCAGCAGCGCAATCAAACCTGAAAAACGTGATTCTCGAACTGGGTGGAAAATCGCCAGCCATTGTGTTTGAAGATGCAGATTTGGAAACAACCGTTGCCATGACTGCAAATAGCATCCAGTGGAACAGTGGTCAAGTTTGCATGGCAAATTCACGGATTTACGTGCAAGACACCATTGCAGAAAAGTACATCCAACTGTTCAAGGAAAAGTTTGGTGCCGTTTCCGCAGGTGACCCGAGAGATGCTGCAACCAACCATGGACCGGTGGCGGATGATGCTCAGTTCGATATGGTGTCCAAATATATTGCTTCTGGCAAGGAGTCAGGCCAGCTCGTTCTAGGTGGAGCTTCCAAAGGAGGATTTGTAGAACCTACAGTCTTTACCGAAACCCCTGAAGATGCCCAGATTATGAAGGAAGAGGTGTTTGGCCCTGTGGCAAACATTAATGTCTTCCATACAGAAGAGGAGGCGCTTGCTAGAGCTAACGACACCGAGTACGGCTTATATGCCGCAGTTTTCACCAAGGATATTAACCGCGCTATGAGATTTGCACGGGGTCTTGAAGCGGGGACAGTAGGTGTCAATTGTTCGTCTCCAATGACTGCACACGACTTAGGTTTCGGTGGATGGAAGTCCAGTGGTGTAGGGCGAGAGGGGCTCTATGAGAGCATAGAGGCTTTCTTGGAGACTAAATCAGTCCTGATTAAGATAGAGTAGTTAATTTACACTGAGAATATATGCAGCTCTTTCCTACTAGCTGAGCAAAGTTGTGGAAGAGCCTATTGTCATTACTATTTACTTATTACAAAACACATTTCCGTTATATTTTTATACATATCATAGTATACAGGATCAAGGTCAAATTTAAAGTATGCTCATCTTGAACTCTGACACTCAATGGAGAATAGACCTGGGTTTATTTCAAGGTAAAATCATCTCATTACTAGTCTAGAGTAACAAATAAATAGAATAGACGCCATCCCTTTCTAAATACAAGAATATGAATATCTATTTGTGTTGCATCAAGAAATCTAGACCTGCGCGAATGCTTGCAAAATCTTCATCCTCAGGTCCCACTCCAACGTCAAATCCGTGAGATTTCCCTTCAGGCAACAAGATCCCCGTCTCAACTCCAAACTTTTGTAGGTCTGCGTGAGCCATCTCACTAAACTTTGGTAATACCATACCATCTGCATTACCATGAATGAAAAAAGTGGGAGGGAATTTGGCCGAGAATGATCTCGCGGGATCAATACGTTCGTAATTGCCGTCTTGCACAATTGATGACAATTGTGTCCCATTCTTTAAACTGACAAAAAGCCAAGCGTTTCTTGGGATTGAAAGATCTGGTCGTGGCAGCCCCTTGGTCTTTGGCTGGGCACCTGCGGCAGCTGCACGTTCCAAAGAGAGAGCCGTGGTTGAAATCACAGGCTCTTCATAGATTTTATCCAAAAAGGATTTGTCCAAATCTGGAATCATTGCAAGAGCTGGCAAAGGCTCAAACCAGAATGGGTCGGTCGTATACTTGACACCATAGAAATCAAGAATCGCACGGGGCGGGTCGGGAAGAGCGCCCTACAGTAAAATGTCAGAATTATTTGGGTCTGGTAGACGAGTCAAAAATAATGAAGGGACTGGCCTACCGTATGCAACGCCAGACATCCACCAGCTGAATGGCCCAGAACAACAACTCGTGACGAGTCGATTTCGATTTGCGCTTCCTCCTCCAGAAGCCCAGGAAGGGATTTTTTACACCAGGTATATGCATCCTTGGCATCCTGGATTGGCCCTTCATATAGAGAGACTTGTGGGCAGAGGCGGTAGTCTGCCGATACAACCACGAAACCCGAATCAGTTAAGTATTGGATCTGCTCTTGGGGGAGCATGTCTCTGGAACCGACTACAAAGCCGCCACCGTGAAATGCGAGCGCTACACTACCATATCAGCGTTTGTTGTTGTTTTTTAAAGATATAAATATATACCTATGCTGTATGGTCCATCTTGCTTCCCCTCCGGCCAATGAACACTGGCATAAATCTGATTTCCTTCCCCAAGATCCTTGAAGGAGTACTTTTGTGAAGGCATAATGTACTGCAGAAATCCGTTTTTTTTTTATGAGCAGCTTTGAACTAGACGTAATATGATCAACAGTTGTTTCTCGTAGCAATTCCAGATAATGCAGAGACATATATGGATATATGTAATTGGGGGTGTTTCCGGATTCGCGGAGGCATTCAAACCGTTCTCCGCCCTTCACGCGGAAACTGCTAACAAGAAGTCGCCCCATTCGCGGTTTCCGTGCTTGGCGCCATCCTCTCAACGGTGTGCGGCCTGTAAAGTTGTAGGAAGTGAGCCAGCGGTGTCCGAATAATGCAGCTGTGAGTGTTCACGACAATTATGGTGACGGAAATGAAGCTCGCAAGCTATCCAAACTGAGGGAGACTGCCTTCTAGTCCAGGTATATAATATAAAGCTATGGTACCAGTATTATATCATTCCATTTCAGTTTAACAATCATTAAAGCCGAGTTAAATTGAAATAACATCCCAAACCAATTAAAGATGATGAATATCGCCCAAGTCACCGAAAAGCTGCAACCGCAGCCAGAAACAGCTTTTCCCCCAACTCCTTTCTTCCAGGGGCCAGAGGCACCATGCAGATTCGAAGGGGAGGTATATAACTGCGTCGTTCGCGGAACTATTCCTAAGGAGGTTGAGGGAACCTACTATCGTTGCATGCCAGATGCTCTATGGGCGCCGCAATATGATGATGATGTATTCATCAACGGTGATGGAGCTATCGATGCGATCCGTATCAAAAATGGACACGCAGACTTCAAACAGAAGTATGTACGAACTTCGAAATTTTTGATTGAGAGAGCTGCACGTCAGGCAATATTTGGAAAGAACCGAAACCGCCACACGGATGATCCTCGTGTCAAGCATGAGATTCATTCCACTGCAAACACTCATATCATATACTTTGAGAATCAGCTCTTGGCACTGAAGGAAGACTCTCCTCCATATGCAATGGACCCGGACACCTTGGAGACTAAAGGTTGGTATTTTAGACTTTAATATGAAACTATATTAACTGATAACTAGGGCCTTATGATTTCCATGGGCAGTACACGGGACCTACCTTCACTGCTCATCCAAAAATCGACCCCAGCAATGGGGAGATGGTCACAATGGGGTATGAGGCTAAGGGCGACAACACAAATGATGTTGTGTACTATCTCTTTAGCAAGGAGGGCAAGAAGCTGGAAGAATGCTGGTTCAAGGCTCCATATGTTGGTATGATGCATGATATGGCAGTCACCGATAAATGGGTGATATTCATTCTTCCTCCTTTGGAGGGCCAGTCTGTCGATGAGCTCAAGAAAGGTGCAAAGCATTTTGCTTGGTCTGAAGACAGGCCCTTGACATTCGGTATTCTTCCACGTCGCAATCCCAAGCCAGAAGATGTTAGGTGGTTCACCTATAAGAACGCATTCTACGGTCATACTGGAAATGCCTTCGATGGTGAGGATGGATGTGTGTACCTAGACGCACCGCTCACCCACTTTAACAAGGTACGCTTACACATGCTTCATACCAATGTTATTTTCCCCCGTCGCATTTTTACTGACTTGAATGCCTTAGTTTTGGTTCTTTCCTCCACCTGGCCAAGATCCTCTCGCAGCCCCCAGTGGCAAAGCCCCTTCCGGGAAGGATGAAGTGGTCAGCCACTATGTCCGTTGGAAGTTTGACCCAAACGCAACCGGCTTCAATGTGGAGCCTGTCGAGCTGGTCAATGTTGATGGAGAGATGCCAAAGGTCGATGATCGCCATTCTGGCAAGCCCTACAATACGCTCTTCTTGTCCATGCATGATCCAACCCAGGCACGCGGCCCTGTTGGTGGTGTGTATAATGCCATTGCTAAATGCGATGTCAACACCGGCAAATTGGACTGCCGGAAACCATACCGCTATTCATGAAGTGGCGTTCATTCCTCAAAGCGCAGATTGTAAGTTATGATAGTTCACCAGGATGTTGTTGTTTTGAAATATCAGATCTAACTTTACAACTACAGCACCCGAAGCAGATGGTTTCCTCATCACTATCGCCAACAGGCGCGATACCCAGACTTCTTGTATTCTAATCTTGGATTCAATGAAGATCTCCGAAGGTCCTGTCGCCATTATTGAGCTTCCCTTCCGTCTTAGAAATGGAATCCATGGCAGTTGGGTGCCGGCTTCGGAACTTCCTGTTGGCAAGGACTTGTGCGATATGTCCTTAATCACGGATGAAATGCGCCGCGAATATGGGGAAAAGCCTGCCAGCTTCCCTCAATTTTAAAGCCCACCTTGGGTTTGAGGGGGGCTGATGCAGATATCAGTAGCTAGGGTTTTGGTCGTTGTATTTCTCTTTGACGTTAAATATATAAGTGCCTGCAAGAACACACGGCCTGTGCCTGTATTTATTTTTATTACTTAGATGTTTGAAGCGATTCTCCTCCTGTATGTCCATCCTCTCCCAGTATTAACTTTGATACACCAATCTCTTCGCCAGCCTTGGAATTTGAACTAACAGAATTATAGTGTGGCAGGTTCTGATACAACCTCAACTGCGTTGACGATGATTATCTGGCATCTACTGGCGAACCCGGAAACTATGCAGAAGTTGACCAGTGAAGTCTGTGGGACATTTAGCTCCGTTGAAGACATTAAGTATCAGAGCCTCCAGGGTCTTCCATATTTGCATGCCGTCATCGAGGAAGGTCTGCGGATTTGTCCTCCAAATCCCGGTTTGATTCCACGAGTGGTCGTGGATCGGAGCCCAGGAAATTTAGTGATTGGGGACCACGTTTTCCCTCCAGGGGTAAGTCAAGGCAAAACTCTCATAACAAAACACCCCTGCGACTCTCACATCGTTTCGCTCTCTCTAATATATGATGCTAACGACTCATTTGTATCTTTAGACCGAAATCGGAGTTTGCAACATCTCTCTCCACCTCAACTCCAAATACTTCGATAACCCCAAGTCTTTCCAACCAGAGCGCTGGCTCCAGGACTCAGCCCTCAAATGCAACAAGACCGCATTTTCCCCCTTCTCCTTAGGTCCCCGAGCATGCTTAGGCAGAAAGTAAGTCCCTCTTACCCCTCCAACAGGAACTCGGTGTCCGTAACAACTTCAAGACGAGACCCTTCCAATTTCCCCTTATGTTCGCATCTACTAACGCGGTGATTCTAGCATGGCATACATGGAAATGAGTCTAACACTAGCCCTCCTCGTATACCAGCTTAAACTGTCATTCACCAATCCCGAAAAGGAGCTACAGGATGGATTCGACGTCGAAGATGCCTTCGTGGCACTAAAGCCTAAGGTCAGGGTACAAGTGGCAAAGGTCTGAGGTACACAGAGAGGGGATGACACTTCATAGGTGGTTGAAGGGGCCCGCTTAATTAATAAGTTATGGAAGCTATCCTCAAACTCTCAGCGACAGTTTTTCATGCATGGTCTCACTCGCGCGTGCCTTTATTCGCAGTTGTCATCATCCGCGTTTGTTCTCAGTCACACCTGCCTCACCCGCCCTCAGTCGCACCTTCCGTCACTGGCACCTTCATTCGCACCTGCCCTCACTCGCACCTTCCCTCAGTCGCGCTTGCCTTCACTGGCACTTGTCCTCAGTCGCAGTTGCCCTCGTTCGCACTTGCCTTCATCGGCACTTATGCTCAGTCGCACCTGTCCCCATTCGCAGCTTCCTTCACTAAACCCCACACAAACTACAAAGTCACAAGCAATAAAAAGACCACTCAGTGCCGTTCCTTCGTCCTTCGCATTAAAGAGGGGAATTCTATGGGTTTCTCCGCTGCCCCGCGCAGCAAAACGCTCCCTATCTGTCCGTCTGTCTGAGTGGAGAGAAGAAGAGAGAAGCATGATATCCGTCCGTCCATCCGTCCTCGATCCCATTCTTCCGGGCGCCCTCCCGCCAAATATATAGAGTAGAGCGTACTATACTGTACAAATACACACACAAAGCCCCCTTCCTGGTATTATAATCCCCCAACTCCCCCATCCGTAAAGGTCATAAAAATAACACCTGTGAAAACTAGCAAAACATTCCAGCGCCCCGGTCCCATAAAGTTGAGTTAGTTGTGCCATCCCATATAGATCGGCCCATATGTGTCTCCGTCTCCAACACACGTATATTTTGTACAAACGCATCCCCGTCGTGGGACGATCACTGCTGACCCGGTCCCCAGTTCGACCAATCATTCGTCTGTTCAAACATCTGCATTTCTACCGACGAGCTAATAAACGGCATAAAGGTGTTCAAGTCATCAGTCGTGAACTCCATGCCCTCGCTGAAGGCAAAGATGTCAACATCCATATCATTCGGCAGCAGGCCACCACCGAAGTCCGTCGCGGGCGGGAACCACTGATTCGCGAGGTCGGCGGCGTTGCCGGTGCCCGAGAAATCAGTTGCAGCGGTGGTGGCGGTGGTGGCGGTGGTGGCTGTCGATATCGACGCGTTGTGCGTGTACGACGATTCTTGAGCGGACGAGGGTGAGGGGTTGCTAGGCGAGGTGTTGCTAGTGGTGAGGTAGGGGCCAACTCCGGCGGAGAACTCGGGGTACCAGGGTCCGTTAGGATCGGTGGCGTCGGCGGTGTCCGGGGCGGGTCGAGAGGAGCGACGGTTCCGGTCGGTAACGTTAGTCCTCTTGCTCTTCTTCTGAGGCGGGCTTTGATTTTGCTCCTCGAGAGTAGGCTTGCCATGGCCGTTCATGACGAGGTTCAGCAGCGGCGCAATCAGTTGGGCCGCTCCTAGTCCTTTGCCAGTCTGGGGCATAGCGTTGGTCAAGCGCTGCTGGTGGTACATTGCCACCTTGAGGACGATCTGGAGGAACTTGCTCGCAGCGCGGTATTCGGTGATGCGCTTGAGACGGGTAACTGCCATTCGGAGATAGTGATCGATCTTGAGTGAATCGGCGTCGAGGATCTTCCCGAGCTCGGAATCCGGAAGGCTGGCGTTGGCGTACATCTTGATCAGCAATACCATGCCGTATGACATGCGGACAAAGTTGATGACGGGGTAGGATCTAATAACGTCGTCGGGCACGCTAAAGAAGGCATCGAGGAGGAGATGGGCGGACTCGATCACGGTCATGATAGCGCTCGCGCTCGCCATGGAAATCGGACTCGCCTTTGTCCCGATATCAATCAACTCCTCTGGTTGGAAACCATCGACATTCTTGACCATGATGGCATATTCCTGCAGTATGATTTTGTTCATGTAGTAGTGAACTTCCAGCGTAGCTGACAGATGTACAGGATCTATAGTCTTGCGAAATTCCTCGAGCCTGTTCTCAAAGCCCTTCAGGGTCAGCTGCACCCGCGGATCAGACATCTCTACGCGGCTGGACAGGTCATCAAAAGCGAAAACGGCTGCGCTTTCCTCGGTAATGTGCTGTATCTTCGACCATACTATGAGAAGCTTGTCCGACGGGAGTGCATAAGGAGAGTTGGTAAGATAGTCAATGCATCCCTTGGTGAATGCGGAGAAGGCAAACATATTCGGCCGGCGCAGTGACATCGACACACTACCTCGAGTTAGTGACTATCATTTATCGGTCATTTCTGAGAAAATACCTTGCACAAATCAAATAACACCCCAGGTGCGTCCTCTTGCTCTCTAGCACCAGTAGCTCCTGGCGCAGGAGTCGGGCCGCCTCAGCGTCTGCGGGTGATGGGTTGTTGTCTCCCATGTTCGAATGCGATTCCTGTGCGGGGGGCTTTACAAAGTTATCCTGAACAACAGTTGGCCATTGGTACTTTGAAAAAGGCCCTGGCAGATCTGGCTGACCAATATCCAGCGACATCGATGCTGCCATGTGCACGTACTGGTAGAACTTGAGCGTTCTGAAGTCATTTGGTGGATACAGCCAGATACACGTCAGCAGGAACGCTTGCACGAGCTCAAGCGATTTGTCGGATTTCATAATGTATCGATCTGCGAAGACCTGGAGGAGCTCTTCGTGCAAAGTGATATATATGTTGTGGTCCTTCTGGCCTGCAGCAGCAGCCAAAATTGTGAGGAAGAGTATTGGCTTCGACGAGCGAACAGACTCGGCTGTCTGCTCTGGGCGGAAGGTGACTATCGGGCAGTGCACTATCATATTGTTGACGTAGTGATCGAAGTACTCCTGCGCCACGTCCAATCCGATCAGGTCGCGCTCGATCACGTCTGGCGTCCTCTCTCCCGTATCAGAGGTCTCGCCGTCCATGTCGCCAGGTCCGCAACCCCAGCGAGGTTCTTCCATGGGTTCTTGGAATGCGTTGGGCTCCATTCCCAAGTGGGGTATGGGTGCCCCCTCGAGAAACCCCTCTATCTCCTGTTCTTCGTCCACAGTGTGCATGGAGCCCTGGTTCGAGTCTGCCGATGGCGACTGCTTGCTCTTGTTCAGCAGCGAGCGCATGGCACGCACCTCCCTCTCTAGCTCAGCAACCCTGGTGTCCGTTCTCTTCCTCGGGCGCCTCTTCTGGGGCGCGGCATAATGGCAGGTGCGTCCGTTCTTCGTGCAGCGCTGGCATCGTCTGGTAACAGGGTCGGGAGAGGGCAGGCAGCGCACTTTGAGGAGCCGACACGGCTCACAGGCACGATTGACATGCTCGGGTTTTGTTGGCGCCGAGTCGGGTGTCGTCTGGGTTGGTGGCACAGTAGACATCGTCGGCGCTAGATTCATAAATTCGACATCTGATAAGATCTTAGCAAATTCCTTAGTAAGTGCCGCTCGTTACGGAGTTCGTTTTTGCCTCCTGCCTTGCCCTTGGCGCCAGTACACCTGTGTGGCAAAGAGTGAGGAGGAGCGGAGCGGGGTGAAAGAAAGATACGGGGGACAGGGTTTTTGGGAGGATAAGGCATGAGTAATAAAGGTGTCCATACGGTGTCCAAGTTATGTGCAGGGTGCGAAGTCAAACCAGGAAGATGACCGAGCGTGAGACGGCCCCGCCTTCCTTGTTAGTAGGAGATGGTAGATAGGGTAGAAAGAAGAAAAATATAGAGTATAGAGTACGGGTACGAGCAGGCTATAGGACTTTTAGGACTATAGAATACTCTCCTGTTGTGTCCACTGTGGTGTTTTCTGTAATATTTCCCGTGTATTCAGGGTAATCAGATTCAAATTCAGTGGTGTGTATGCACGCCAAGCAGGTCTGTCATCGTGGGAGTCATCAAGTAATCTTTCCCCAAGGCACCATTCCAGACTCGTCGTTGACGTTTTCGTTGATGCGTCAGCAGAACGCGCTGATAGCGTCTTGGCGTTAATTATACGGTGGATACGGCGGAAGGCGGTTGGTTGGGCGTGAATGGCGCTTTGCACGGGGCAGATGCTGACCCGAATCGACTTTTTGGTGGTAACGGCAGACACGATGGTAACGTTAATTGGGGCTGAGTAACTGATAAATCACGTGACTTCGCATGCCTGGACGAGTGGGAAAGACCGGTATGACGCGGCGGCCAGGTACGAGTGAGGTACGCACCTTCCTGACGTCCTTGGTGACAGGTGTCATCTCCATCTTAGAGTATAGCATTCCGCATAGAGTAATTTCAAGCCACATCCAAGCAACCAGGTGCATCTGACGCGCGGATTTTGCCGATTCCTGGCTGCCTGATGCTGCTGCGTGATAGCCAATTTCGACTCCAAATCTGCACAGAGCAACAAAGTGAGAACAGAACCACGAATCGGATTCAACTGATCCGACGTGCGCCACTCGGTATTCGGTCTTCGGATACCGGATAATTAAGGATAATTTAGATGCTGTGAATGAATATGTAGTGGCATCGGAGAATAATTTTGATGTGGAGATGCATGTGAATAAAAATCCTACTTAATATTTTAAATATATATTGAAAAAATAATGATGATATTGCCTATTCGAGATTTGTTACCTACTGACCCCTTTACCCCACCAAACCTATCAAATAGTCGCAGATGGGATCTTACAAAGCCTATCTAGAACAGGGCCTCGATCTGTGCCCAAAAATATACCTCCAAGAAGACCCAGACCCCCAACCGCAGGACGCTGATTACCCCGACCCACCAGATCATGCCAGTCAAGGCAGACAGTTTGCTTACTACAGAATAGCTTCCTCTAGCAACCCCACCCATGACAGTCAAGATACAGAGTCTGCTCGCGACTATATAGCTTCCTCGAGCATCCCTACTCATACCAGTCAAGACACACGGTTTGCCCTCACGACTCCCTCAAGCAACCGCACTCATGCTAGTCAAGAAATACAGTGCCCTCCAGACGTCTTCTCAGCTTCGTCGAGCAACCCAACTCGCCCTAGTCAAGACACACATCTTGCCCGCTCAATTCCCACCACCAACTCCAGTCATGACAGTCACGGCGATTTGACAACCTCCTCTAACAACCACACCCCATCTACCCCCCGCTCCAACCCACTCTCCCACCTAGCCCACCCCTCAGAACCCAATACCCTACGTTCCCAGAGCCTCAACCCCCAAAACCGCAATCCATCACCACCTCCCGCGCCACCACACCCACAAGGCCCCAGTCCTCCCTGCGCCAAACGACTCTGGTCAAAAGTTCTCCGCGCGCCGCCACCTCCTGAACCCCCAAGCCCACGCACCCCGGGTCTATGGACCAAAGTCCTCTGTTCGTCCACAACTCCACCACCTGCACCTGGCGCCGTCGAGCCTGAAGCTCCAAAACCTCATGGGTTATTCACCAGAAGACGTAGGTCGTCCGTTCCTCTGCTGGACCTGCCACCTGCCGAGTTACAGTCAGAGGTAACAGAAAAAGAACGTAAGCAGGAGCGTAGGCAGTCCTCTCCCATGCCCGTGTCTACACGCACCGAGACCTGGCCTCCCAGAAGTCGTCAAAAGTCTCACGACCCTCACCCAGATCCAGACACCCAAACCACCCTCTCTCACTTCCTCCCGCGCCAGCTTCATTCCTCCTCCCAAAATGACCAAACTCCCGTCCACGCCCCTCCCTCTCTTTCCACCCCCTATTCCCTTACCACAAAGCAGCACGACGACAACAACAACGACCCCCCCTCCCTCCTCCCCCTCCAACACAACCTAAACTACACCTTCACCAC
>JPKD01002261.1:0-24500 GCA_000750935.1 Pseudogymnoascus sp. VKM F-4519 (FW-2642)
CCCCCCCCCCAAGGGCTGGACATACGGGAGACGAGCAGTTGCACCAGGCGGAGTTATATCAGATGGATATTTGAGGCCTAATATTTTCCCCTCATAAGTGGGATTTAATGAGATAAGATTTGATCTCCCAATCGTCTTGCTGCAATGATTGAACGTAATTGTACTTGTGTTTCAAGAAGAGTCTTCAAAATAAGCCAAGGCCATGTAGGTTTGTGTAGATATGGAAAGGCTATGCTGGTCTCTGGTCAGATGGCGAACGCCAGTCAACGCCGGACATGTTTGGGATTCATTATCCGACCAAATGCAGTTTGCCAATCCAACCAGACCATAAATCTTACAGAATGAATCATTTGAAACCGCGAAGTAATAACAGTCGCGGCTCAGTTAGTAATCGTGGTATAACTTCAATCTATTGTAATACTAAAATGTTTAACATGGAAGGATAGATTGAAGCATCAACTCCCGGCCACATATGCCTTCTCAAAGTAGACGTGTGACGTTTCTACTGTGCGGCCATGGGAACGACTTCATAATGCACCATTCCATATGCTGCATAATGACCTTTAATACACATCCAATGCACATGTCCGAAAGGAACTGGGTGAACGTTATGCCGCCGTCACGCTTGCCAGTTGAATGTTTGCTGGAATTATTGCATACAGTGCATCCGAGCTCGCACGAACCTCTTTTTGACCGATTGAGCATATTTCCAAAGCGTAATCGTAGGTAATCGTAGGTGCAGTAGTTCACATATCTTCACATTGGAGTTTGTTATTCCCGACGTTGTTAGAAGCCGATATATACAACAGTGGCATCTCAGACTTTGCTGCAAACTCCGTGTTCGTTTCCTGGCATTTGACCAAGTCGGTGCAGGTCCTGCTTTCATACTTAAAACCAAATATATCCGCCAAGCTCAGGCCAACTCTTCAGTGCGGAGCAACATATATTTCGGACTTCAAGCATCCACAAGCACTTTCTTCCTTCACATCAACACACCTGCTTCGGTCGTCAAATACTTTCTTCCGTCGCATCCATACACCTGCTTCTGACAACACTTGCTCGACAACACTTTCCAGAGCTCAGTTGCAAGTCATCCACGGATATCTTCAAAATGCCACCAGCTACAAATGAAGAGCAGTTCCGCTTCCTCATCTCCTGTATCCGTTGGTCAAACAATGGCAAGGTATTAAACTCATTTGATTTCACTGGCAGCTCATTGCTGACTATTTCCACAGGTTGATTTCACAGAAGTTGCCAAAGAGTGTCAGGTGGTGAGCAAAGGTGCAGCGTAAGTCAATCTCCATTCCCAGTCTTCTGGCCATATTTGATGGTGACCTTGATAATTTTTACTTACGACCGGATGCAGCGCAAAGCGATATGAGCGTATGATGCGCGCTCATGGGATACACCCCAACGGAGGTCCCGGAAGGGCTCCAACTGCTCGCCAACCAAAGACCGAGCGCAATGCAGGACCATCCCCTACCAAGAAAGCAAAGGGCAAGGCCGCTGCGTTTGATGAGAGCATGAACGTTGACGACGATGAGGAGCCGGCGGGCAGCGACAACTTCAAGGCGGAGAACAGCCAGGACGAGGAGCTTCTCGTCATAAAGTCCGAGCAGTTCTACGAAGTCCCAGACCTCCAAGATGATTGAGGGGTTGGAAAGGTGATCGGCTGTCGAGTTGTGGCTCACAAAATTCCCATCCAAAGCAAATGTTTCTATGATTTCATAGTTTGAGTTGAGGGGTGGGAAAGTTGACCGGCTGCCGAGTTGTGGCTCACAAAATTTCCCACCCAAAGCAAGTTTTTCTCTGATTTGATGGTTTGAGGCGGAACATACTTTTGCACATGAGGGGATGATATGTGCCTTTGTGAAATGCAGATAGTGACAGTTACAGATATTAATCAGACACTTCTGCTCTGTTTTCACAATGTAGATATTCGTGAAGATTTAAAAGTGATAATTGCCATTCGAAGTTGCCGTGGATACCCACAAAGATATGCAGACTCTATTCTTGACCACGACCAACTTAGTCGCAGCTCAATTTTTGGGGCAGGGTGCGAGAAATTCCATCGCGAGAGTCTTTTGAGGTGCGAGAGTGTCTGTAAAGACAATAATGAATAATAGCGCCTCACTTTCTTAATTGCGTTCGCGAAGACTGGGACCACGACGCGTCGTCTCAGTTAAGTAGCGACCCATCTGTAAACATTGTCTCCTTTCTTCAATGCTGCCACAATAGCAACCACACAACAATTGCAACGGGTATCTAGAGTCCCTCTAGCGCTGCTCAATTAGGTACGTAGATCGAGTTCTTGTCATCACCAATCTTGCTGTCACTTCCTCTGGGTTCTTGCTCTTGGTCTTGCTTCAGGCTCTGGGGCTGGCCTCGATCTGGTGTCCACTTCATCACTCTTCACCTTGCCTGCAACCACCACTTCATTTAGCTTGCCCCTCTTCCTTCACATCCATTTCACCTTCACTAATAGCTGATCATAAAGGCCACTATTCGTATATGCTCTTCGCTGGATAAACATTCCACATCTAGGTGAGGTCCTGGGAGCTCCATTCGACATTGAGATTCCAATTCACCTGGCTTTCTTGACGGCGTCGTGGCTAACATAGCTAACTCTGATACCAGCTTTCAAGCTTATTGCCCTAGACCCCAACCAACAAGTCCTTTTATCGAGTACCGTAAACTCGAATCAATTGCCATGGCTCCAGTAAAAAAACCCAAGGTCGGGACCAAATCCGCCACTGGTTCCGAAGCAAAGAATACGATTGCTCGCCGCAGGAACTCAGCTGCGAAGGTGGCCGTTGGACGCCCTACTTCCAGATCGCCCCAAAAACGCCCCGCCAAAAGCAACGAAGATGATGGCGTTGGGGACGATGAACCTCCTTATGAGCCAAGCGATGATGAGATTGATGGCGATAGCACTAAAGGAAACTTTCATTCCAGTCCAGTTACTAAGGCCACAAAAGGTAGGAAGGGTCCAGTGAAGTCTGCCAAAAAGATGATCTATAAGAAACACCTTCGAAGAGACGCAACAAAATTTACGACTAGCCAGGCTATGGTCGATGCGGAGGAGGAGTTCGATCCTCGTGCTGCTGCGTATCGGGGGAAGGCGACCCAGAGTGGCGGAAACGGACGTAAGAAAGGTCGGAGGCTCATTCGCTGGACCGGTAAGACTCGCGCCCGAACAATGCAAGTGTATCCGAAGCTAACAAACCTCGCATTAGCCCAAACGGACCAGTTGTTGTTGCTTTGTCTCCACCATGAACTGGCCCGGAACAAGGAAGAGCTTCCCTATGAGGCTATTGCTCAACGCATGTTCCCCGAAAAAAATGCCACAGGTGGCGCTATCAAGGAGCGATTCGCGAAGCTTCGCATCGAGTGCTTGAATAGGGGTTCGTGGGTGCCACCTATTCTTGGCAAGACCCCACAGAACACTCGACCAGACGTCCGAGGCGTTGTTCGTCTCGCACCAGGAATTGACAAGGGTCGATTCGTTCTTTGGAAAGAGGATGCATCCAAACTCATCGACCCCAAGGATATCAACAAGGGCCACGTCGATGCCCAAAAGAAGGGCCTTCAATACCCCGAACGTGTGTGGATCAGCCCGGGCGCAGAGAAGGAGTACCTGAAATCAACGCATGCCCATAAAGCGTTGAATCTTTCTCCCATTTCTGGTCCAGTCCCAATGGATGATGATGAGTTGCTCTCGGACGAGGATGAGGAAGAAGAGATGGAGGCAGTATCAGATGACGGTGCTGTCGTACCCTGCACGCCGAAAAAGCGCAAGGCTACTGTCATCAACGACTCTTCAAAGAAAAAGCCCAGGCCAGTTGCTCGTTCAAGCCCAAAGAAGATTACTGCCAAGGGGCGGGCGACGCAGGCCGATGAAAGCGAATATGAAGGCACCACAGCTGGCGCAGGTAACAACAGGCTTTCACCAAAGAAGGAGCCTGGTGCTGGTCGATACAGAAGCCCTAGGGGTAGACCCAAGAGCTATGATATGACACCGCCTGACGAAGATTCGGATTCCAGCGCTACCAAAACGGCCGAGTCGAGTGATGGGAGCGAGGATGACGAGAGTCCCACCAACAACCGACTGATGATGATGGCATTTGACAAAGACGAGGAGGCTAGACCCCTCAGGTCCATCGTTATTGTCCGTGGGTTTACTCCTGGTGCTCTCAGCAAGTTTCCGCCTGGCATCCAGGGCCCTGGGGACGATGACTATGCGGACGATGAGGTAGCTGAGGGTCCTGGCATCCAGGGCCCTGGGGACGATGATTATGCCGACGACCAGGTCGCTGAGGGTCCCACCGCCTCATACAATGGAAGCGAATCTGTAATCGATGCAGATGATGATAAAGCCGCTCTCCATTTTGAAGACAACCCAGATATTGAATTTGATGATGGCATACACGGAGTCGGACAAGATGGCTCGATGGACGAGCAAAATTTCAACCTCCAGGATCTTCTTGCTGCCATGAACCGGAACACGGACAACAACGGACAATTGATCAATAAAGATCTCTGGGAGATCCATGTGGAGCAAATGAATGCACTCAAGGGGGCCGGGATGCAAAATCCACCTCCTGCGCAGTCACGCCATCAGACTCAGATCTCTCAATATATACAGCACCAAACACAAAACAAGCTCACTTCCAATGGATTTGGCTCTTTCCCGGGCAACTTTGGAGGCCCTCAAGTCAGCTTTGGTGGTTCTCAAATCCGCTTTGGCGACATTGATTTCCAACCAATGCACTCAGATGGAATTCAGGGAAAGGCCGCTTATTACAACATCAAGAACTTCATTGAAAACGGCATGATCGATACAGCTCAATATGAAAAGATGAAAGGAATGGAATCCAACTCAAGTGGCCATATCAAACCAGACCCTGTTCCAGCAGGATTTTCGGGGTTTGACGCCACCATAGCGCCAGTGCGAGACGATGAGTTCTTCTCACCTGACTACGTAGGAGGTGGTGAAGCCTCCTTAGATGGCGGCTTTGGGCCCTTGGGTCCATTGGAAGGTTACTTTTAGTACCAAGGCTGACTGCAACCTTACACGTAGTGAGTAGCATCCAGACAATTGGGGGCCAAACAACTCATCAGTGTGAGGTTCTTTACAACTCTGTTCTTTGAAGTTTCATCTCATGCCAAACAGAGCGCATGCCGATCTCATTATGGTTGCAAGGCGACGCGGCAAGGAAACACGGACACTCGCATATATACCCATCAATTGCTTCACGAAGAAACGACACTTGTTTTTTATTTCCCCAGCGACTCGCACGATGACGACGGCGAGAGAATTCGGTTTGTGAGCATGGATTGGGGGGTATTCAGCAGCTCCTAGGGCTTTACTGAGATCACTACAATCACAGTTCACCTGCAGACTCAAGCGCCGCCTTGAAAGAGTTCTTGATTTTTTGATTGATGCGGCATTGTCAAACACGGGAGGCTCAGAGCAATGGTGGTAGGCCTTGAGGGGCATGAGAATGTTCTGAACTCGCAGTGGTTTAGGTAGACAGCCCATCCAAATCAAGACATATATGATAAAAATGAGACGTGCAAACTATTGCCTGACATGACACTATCATAAATCTCCTATAATGGCAGAGTATGAAGCTTTCATGGAAGGATGAACCCTTCACCAGGGGTGATACAGCAAAGGAAAGCAAATTATGAGCTAGATAGACCTTGGAATGTCTATGGTTGACTTCAACATCTAATCCTACCTTTGATGCAGTAGAAAATAGTAGCACACGCATTTTCTATTCTTTCTCGTCGCCGCTGACGAGGTTGACTGTTGTACGATGGCTAGAACCACAGAATAAGGTAAAATGAGGAAGTTGAGGAAGTTGACGGGAGTATGGCTGGTATATACATAAACACCTACTGTGGTCTCTCTGGTTCACCGTACCGCCCGCAGTCGCTCTCCTGACAATCCCTGAGGTTCTGGGTTTCTCCTTCTATAGCTGCCACGCTATTCCCATAACACACTAGCGCCATTCTCGGTTCACGACGGAAGCGACTGGAAACTTTCTCCAGATTCCCGAGTTTCTTCATAAACAACGGGATCATCTTGTGCTCATCTTCCCTCCAAAGTCGAATCTTTAATATCCTTCAATTGTAACAATAGCGCCCTTGTATTCCTTTTTCTTCATCCTCATCTCATAATGCAACGCGCATTAACACAAAGGGCTCGGGCTTCGGTCCTCTCGGCATCAGCTGTGTCGAAATTGCGTCCAGCGGCCAGTGTCAACACCCAGCAGCTTCGATTTGCACACAAGGTATGTCCCGAAGCTATGGATCCCATGCGGACAAGTCTAATTCCATCCTAGGAGCTCAAGTTTGGTGTCGATGCCCGCGCATCCCTTTTGACCGGTGTTGAGACTTTGGCCAAGGCGGTTGCTACCACCCTCGGACCGAAGGGTCGCAATGTCCTGATCGAGTCGAGCTACGGATCTCCAAAGATTACCAAGGGTATGATATCTAACGGCCAAACATATCCCGAGCAGCTGCTAACGACAGGTAGATGGTGTCACCGTTGCGAGGGCCATCACCCTCCAGGACAAGTTCGAAAACCTCGGCGCCCGCCTGCTCCAAGACGTCGCGTCGAAGACCAACGAGACTGCTGGTGACGGAACCACATCTGCCACCGTTCTCGCAAGGGCAATCTTTTCCGAGACCGTCAAGAACGTTGCTGCTGGATGCAACCCAATGGATCTCCGTAGGGGAACACAAGCCGCCGTCGAGGCCGTCGTCGAGTACCTCCAGGCAAACAAGCGCGATGTCACCACTAGCGCCGAGATCGCACAGGTTGCTACCATCTCCGCCAACGGTGACCAGCACATTGGTGCCCTCATCGCGAGCGCAATGGAGAAGGTTGGCAAGGAGGGTGTCATCACCGTCAAGGAGGGCAAGACCATGGAGGACGAGCTGTCCGTTACCGAGGGTATGCGCTTCGACCGCGGTTTCGTCTCCCCATACTTCATCACCGACACCAAGTCCCAGAAGGTCGAGTTCGAGAAGCCATTGATCCTGCTCTCCGAGAAGAAGATCTCGGCCGTCCAGGACATCATCCCAGCCCTTGAGGCCTCCACCCAACTCCGCAGGCCGCTTGTCATCATCGCTGAGGACATTGACGGTGAGGCTCTCGCCGTCTGCATCCTCAACAAGCTCCGTGGCCAACTCCAGGTTGCCGCTGTCAAGGCCCCTGGTTTCGGAGACAACCGCAAGTCCATCCTCGGCGATATCGGTATCCTCACCAACTCCACCGTCTTCACCGATGAGCTTGACATCAAGCTCGAGAAGGCGACGGCTGACATGCTCGGCTCCACCGGTTCCATCACCATCACCAAGGAGGACACCATCATCCTCAACGGCGATGGCAGCAAGGATTCCATCAGCCAGCGCTGCGAGCAGATCCGCGGTGTCATTAACGACCCAACCACCACGGACTACGAGAAGGAGAAGCTGCAGGAACGCCTCGCCAAGCTCTCTGGCGGTGTTGCCGTCATCAAGGTCGGTGGTTCGTCTGAGGTCGAGGTCGGCGAGAAGAAGGACCGTTACGTCGACGCTCTGAATGCCACCCGCGCGGCTGTCGAGCTGGGCATCCTGCCAGGTGGCGGAACTGCGCTGCTCAAGGCTGCGGCCAACGCGCTCGGCAACGTCAAGCCCGCCAACTTTGACCAGCAGCTCGGTGTCTCGATCATTAAGAACGCCATCACCAAGCCAGCTCGCACCATTGTCGAGAACGCTGGTCTCGAGGGATCCGTCATCGTCGGCAAGCTCATGGATGAGTTCAAGGGCGAGTTCAACAAGGGCTTCAACTCCGCGACTGGGGAGTACGTCGATATGATTGAGGCTGGCATCTTGGATCCTTTCAAGGTTGTCCGCACTGGTCTGGTTGACGCCTCGGGAGTCGCATCTCTGCTCGGTACGACTGAGGTCGCCATCGTCGAGGGCGAGGACAAGTCTGGCGGCCCACCAATGGGCGGCATGGGTGGCGGCATGGGAGGCATGGGCGGCATGGGGTAAGTGACTCTGTCAATGTGATTAAAACTAAACTAACACATCTCTAGCGGAATGATGTAAGAGAAGGGCGATAAGCAAACGAGAAAGAACCTGGGTCCGAACCCGTTGTAAAATACTATGTGTCATATTAGCGTTCGGGGATGTTTTGGTGTATAAAAGCAAGAGGGTGACTTTTGAAGCGCTTTGATCGACTCCACTCAACTAATAGATGGATGGGAAGACGGCGGGGCTTTGAAGGGGGTCGTGGATGGGGATGAGACGATGTGCGATGTGCATGTTGTATACTATGCGACGATAGGGAGAACCACCTTGTAAAGAAGAATAAAAACACTGTAACACTTCTAATATTTAGCATATCTCACTCACTTCACGAATGTCTCGCCCTGTGGCTTGTATTGTCATGTGACTTGTCCTGTATGTCTCATCTGAAACCTTCTCTGTGGAATCTAGAGGCTGATGCCTAATCTAGGCAGCTCAATTTGTGTACTGTGTTCGTAGACTACCTTCCAACAGTTTATCGAACAATATTCTCAATTCCTGACCCCAAAATTGGCTGCCTGCCCAGTTTTCCATCATGTTGTTATTTCGTGGCTGACGGGTAAGCGAGTTGGAGTCACGTGCATCACCCCACCAACATGTCGCAAGTAGTGTGTCGTTGACAACAACCCGCATCCCCCTCAATCCCTCACACAAACTTGCACATATCACGCTCGACGTTGGTTTTTATATCTCTTTACCTGCGGAACTGTAACGACGTCCTGCCTTCCTATTAATCCACCACACAATTACCCTTCTCTGTACGTCTCCCTCCCATATCAGAAATCCCTCACAATGCTATCGTCGTCATCACTCTCTTCCCCCCCTCCGAACGGATGCCTTGCGCAGCACCAAGCTCCATGCTGACCCGGATTTATGTGACAGCCTCCCCAACCTTTGTTGTGCGTCCAATATAGAACAAAATGGTATGAGCTCCTTCGCGCAAGCAGCATGATCATAGATATGCTAATCTTCATCGCCATAGTCTCAATCAGGGTCAGTATAGCTCAGTTCCCCGCTTGTCACCGCCCCGCAGTAGGCCGATTGGGTGTTCAACATTCAACAACAACAACAACAACACTTGCTACAACGGGATATGGGCCAGTGGCAGGTATAGCCTGGGAATCATCGCTGACATGACGTTTATGCAGTGTCCAAGTTTCGCAAGAATGCGTCAGCAAGTTCAACGAACTCAAGCTCGGCAAGACCATCAAATACATCATCTACAAGCTCTCTGATGACAACAAGGAGATCGTGGTCGAGGATACATCTGAAGATGCTGACTGGGATGGCTTCCGCGAGAAGCTTATCAACGCCAAGTCCAAGACCAAGAGCGGTGCGCTGACCAAGGGCCCACGATACGCCGTGTACGACTTTGCCTACGACCTGTCGTCTGGCGAGGGTTCGAGAAGCAAGATTACCTTCATTGCATGGTCTCCTGATGATGCTGGAATCCAGGTAAGAGTTGAATGGCGTCTTGGATATGGTAACAGTGCTGACACCGACGCAGCCCAAGATGGTTTACGCCTCCTCCAAGGACGCCCTCAAGCGCTCCCTCAACGGCATCGCGGCCGAGTTCCAAGCCAACGATGAAGACGACATCGAGTACGCCAGCGTGCTCAACAAAGTCTCCAAGGGTCTCGCGTAAACTACACGACCAAGACAGAAAGAACATGAATCTGAGCCACGTGAGAATGGACAGGGTGGGAGGACTTGTCGCTAGTTAGATAGCTGTATGTTGCCCGCGCGCTCGATACCAGGAGCAGTTCGGATGGTAGATGTCAGACGACAGGTCGGCAGAGCAGAGGATGCAATTTCAACATGGTGTATATGACTTGATCTTTATAGTCATACGTATTCTTTGAACGCTTGATCTAGACGATGTTTTCTCATACCTATGATGCACCACCTCTCGCCTCCCAAGCCTCTCGAAACAGCGCGGCTGCCCTTTCTCCCTCTCCAGCGTCCTTTACCCTCTGTGCCAGGAAACCCCTCAAGTCCGTCCAGAAAGCCTCCGTCCCAAATACCTCCCTTCCACTCTCCCCAACCGCCGCACTAGGCAGCTGCTCTTCCGATTTTCCACGCGTCCCTGTTCCCACACTTGCCGCGCCTCCAATGACCATAATCCCGAACTCAATCTCGGTATCCTCCTCGCCAACCAGCTCCTCCACGACCTTGGCGTCGCCAACAGGCTTCCGCCGGTGCAAAATCTTGATTTTATCTACCGGTATATTTGCCTGCGCGGATACTTCGGCTTTCAGGTCAAGCACTGAGAGAAGGGGTGACTGCTGCTTGAGGGCGACTTCGATTGGAGGGTTGCGCGCAGAGCGTAAGGTGATTGTTACTGTGCGCTGGGCACCTGGGGCGAGCTTCCTGCGTTTGGGGAGGGTCTTGGGGAGTTTCGGGAGGATGTACTGCAGTTATTAGCAGGATGAGGTGAGTGTGGAGTTTGGGGACGTACAGCGCCGCGGGGTGGGTAGGACTTGGGGTCTTCAGCATGTGTTGGCGAGATCTTGGAGGGGCGGTTTGAGAGGGTTGTGAGGAACGATTCGGCGAAAGAAAGTTCGCTCATGTTTGCGGTTTCGGAGACAATGGTTTATGGCGAGAGAATTCGAGATTCCAGAGGAAATAAGAAAATATAAGGGTTGAGAAGGGTTGAGAAGGGTCGAGGCGTAAGGTATGTGTGGGGGGGAAGCTTGGTGGCATTGTATTGATGAAGCTCCATGGTACGGCAGCCTCGGCGATGAGGCGCCGACGCTAGTGACTTATCGGGCGGACAAAATTCTGTTCGCCAAAAAATATTCTGAGGGACGAGATGATAACAAGGGAATTTCGCAATAACCTGCGAATTCTTAACTTCAAAACCCCACCCTCACAACAGCACCGAAGGTGCAATTAACCGTCACCATGGGGCCCTCCAGACGTATGCAGAAGCAGGGAATGCCCGACAAGTTGGACGAGGCGCATTTCACGAATCTGAAGAGGAAGGCTGGATTGAGCGTTACGGAGGCTCGCGATGAGAGCAAGAGGGTCAAGGTTTCTGGGAAGAAGGAGCAGGATCACAATATGACCAAGAAGGGAAGCCACTCCGATAAGCCGGCAAGGAAGACGAAGAAGACAACACAGGTGAAGAAGGGAAAGCCCGTTGTCAAGGCCATTTCGAAACCGGCACCCAAGGCGAAGAAGGGCCCAATGCCACTTCCGGGCAGCGATGATGATTTGGAGGGCGCTGATAGCGACGAATCGGATCTGTTGAATGACGAGTTTGATGACCTGAGCGGGGATGAGGCCGAGCTGGCCAATGCAGATGAGTTCATGGACTCGGGGTCAGAGGTCTACGACTCGGAGGAGGACCACAAGACGAGGGCAATGTTCTCGGAAGACGAGGATGAAAGCGATGCAGAGGAGAAGTTGACGGCGGCAAATATTGCGGGGTTGTCTCGGAAGTTGGACGAGCAGATGGCAGCAGAGGCAGCCGATGCGCAACAGGAATTGGAGGACGCCGCGATGCAGACAAACCTGGCCGGTGACAGGCCCAAGGTCTTTTCGGACGATGAAGAGAGCGGAGACGAGGCCGCGGTGAAGAGCAAGGCTCTTCTTGCCCCAGATCTTCAATTGTTACGTTCGCGCATCAACGACACTGTTCGCGTTCTCGACGACTTTGCGAACCTATCCGAAGAAGGCCGATCGAGAGCAGAGTACACTGCGCAGTTACTGAAGGATGTTTGCGCATACTACGGTTACTCCGAGTTCCTGGCCGAGAAACTGTTCAACCTCTTCCCGCCCAAAGAGGCCTTTGCCTTCTTCGAGGCCAACGAGACGGCACGCCCGGTGGTCATCCGAACAAACAGCCTACGCACTCACCGCAGAGACCTCGCGCAAGCCCTGATCAACCGTGGAGTAACCCTCGAGCCTGTTGGAAAGTGGTCCAAGGTCGGCCTCCAAGTCTTCGAGTCTGCTGTGCCGCTCGGTGCCACACCCGAATACCTCGCTGGTCACTACATCCTCCAAGCTGCCTCCTCCTTCCTTCCTGTCATGGCCCTCGCACCGCAAGAGCATGAGCGCATCCTCGATATGGCATCCGCTCCCGGTGGTAAGACGACTTATATCGCTGCCCTGATGAAGAACACTGGCTGCATCTTCGCCAACGATTCCAACAAAGCTCGTGCCAAGGGTCTCATTGGTAACATCCACCGACTGGGTGTCAAAAATACGATTGTGTGCAACTACGACGCACGCGAATTCCCCAAGGTGATGGGCGGCTTTGACAGGGTCCTGCTCGATGCTCCCTGCTCCGGTACTGGTGTCATTGCCAAGGATCCGTCCGTCAAGACGAACAAGACCGAGCGCGATTTCCTGATGCTACCGCATCTCCAGAAGCAGCTCCTGCTCGCAGCAATCGACTCGGTGGACCATGCGTCCAAGACGGGAGGATTCATTGTGTACTCCACTTGTTCGGTGACTGTGGAGGAGAACGAGTCGGTGGTGCAGTACGCTCTGTCGAAGCGACCTAATGTGAGGCTCGTGGAGACTGGTCTGACGTTTGGCAAGGAGGGCTTTACGGCCTATATGGGCAAGAACTTTGACGCGAAGATGAAGATGACACGGAGATACTACCCGCACGCGTACAACGTGGACGGTTTCTTTGTCGCGAAGTTCAAGAAGTTCGCTCTCACTCCTGGCAAGGGGCTAGGCAATGCGGCACCTTCCAAGGAGCAGGCGGCCAAGAACGACGAGCTGGATGTTGACAAGCGTCCGATTGAGCTGATGGGCGATGAGGATAAGATGGAGTGGGATGATGAGGCGGATAAGGTTTTCATTGACAAGGCACAACGGGCACGCATGCGCCGGAAGGGCATTGATCCTAATGGGGCAGCCAAGAACGCAGAGCCTGTGGTGAGGGAGGAGAAGAAGAAGGTCAACAAGAGCAAGGAGAATGCGAAGAAGAATCTTGCCAAGAAGGCAGAGCTCGAGAAGAAGAAGACGGATGTGGAGATGGCCGATGCGTAGTGTGTGTCGATATGAGTGGAGTTCTAAGACTTGCATAATAGGAGTTTTGCTAGGATAGCTGGAATACTATTTCGAGAAATTGTTGATTGCTCTGTTCGCTGATTGAATTTGTGAATCCCTGTGTTTTGGAATTGATGTGGGTGAATGGGCATATAACTCCTAGTCTCCCTGTAATGTGTACGCCCTCTCCACGAAGCCATGTTTCCCCATAATTTAACGCCGATGACGCCAACCCGACTAAACGATATCCAAACGCCCCCCTAACTACACTCAAGCGTCAATAGTGGCATCAAATCTATCCCTGCTTCTCCCATCCCCTTTCTCTCCCTAATAAGCCTCTCCATCACATCACTTGTCCACTTACTCTCGAAATGCATCCCACCCAACTCAGTAAGTCTCTCCAAAATCCAGTCCCGATGGATCCCATCTTCCGTCTCGATGCCTGCCATAAACATCCCCCACACTTTCATCGCAAGTGTGCTCTTATCGCGGTTATAGTCCGTATGTGCAATCTGCATGATGCTAGACGCGGCCGTGCGATGAATTTTGGTAGGAGTTTGCTGTTTGCGAAGCGTTATACGGTGGAAGAGCACATCGGCCCAATAGACGCAGGCTGCAGAGCGGATCGTGGCGTAGACGCGTCGGTATTGACCTGCACCTGATAGCCGGGAAGTGAGGATGAGATCTTGGTATCGCTGTGAGAGATGAGCATATATTTGAAGGCTGTCGCAATAATATCCTTACCTCGCCGAGTTCTATGAGCTCTTCGAACAAGCTCTCGGGAGTCTCCACACCATCCTTACCCGCATGTCTTGCAACGGCAAGCTGCCATATGCGCGACCGCATCAGCAGGCCATGGTGCAGAAACTCAAGTGGGCGATAGTTCTCCACGTCGTCCAGGATCGCATCTTCCGGGTATTCCTCGCCCCAGCAGTGGCGGCCTGAGATACGTGCTCTGCGGTATAGGCGTTCTAGTTTGGCGGAAGGGAGAGAGGACTGGGATATTTGGGAGAGGAGACTTTGAGATGAGAGGCCTTGGCCGCCGATGGCGTCGATATATCTACGCCAGTTAGAGCTGTATTATTGTTGGTGTGGGCACTTACGAGATCCATAATAGCAGCAGCGATGATAGTAGTGACAAATGCGAATCTCCCCCATTCTCTTCATCGTCTACTGTCGCCACCGTTCCGGATCCCTCCGAGTCCATTACTGACTTCTCATACGACGCATATAATGATCTTGCGCCTTCCAGATGCAGACGGAGATGATGGCGCGAATAGCCGAACCTGACCTCATAGTCGACCATGAACAGTAAAGCTGCCAGGAGTCGCTCCAGTCTCTGTTTTGGGTCATCGGTATGCTCCTTGCCAAGAGCAGTCGATAGTTCTCGCACCGCCACGTTATAGTGATGCAGGCCAATATCTTCCGAGTCATCGCCGCCCTTCTTCAGGCGGTGCATTTCGCTGCCTGACGTGGCGAGGATCATGCGCATCACGATCGCGTCATTGGCAGCAGTGTATCGGTAGATGTAGGACAAGTTCGACCAGCGCCACGGCTTCAGGTATGCCGTTACCATCGTGCAGCTGGGAAAGTACTCGAAGCATCGTCGGTCGCGCGGTGAGAGGAGGAGAGAGTTTGCGCAGGGGATATGTTCGACGCTCAGGCTCGGCGAAATCGAAGGGGCGAAGTTTCGCATTGACGGAGTTGAGGAAGAATTGTCATCAAGTAGCCAATTCAAGACCTGATTATTCGCAGAGACCTGAACCGTCGATGGTTCAGAGTCCGATCGCGATAGTGCATCATCTTGTGGTATATCTTCCTTCGACTCTATCAGCCGAATGGACCTCTGCGCCGTGTCTCCTTTGGCTTTCGAGACAGTCCTTGGTTTCCGTGTCCGCGCAGTCCATTCACAGTTAAGTTCGAGAGATGTACAGCGTCGGCATTTCGGCCGCTGCTCGTCGCATTTGAGTTTCCTCTTCAGGCAAGTTCCGCATCCTTTGCCACGGTTAGATCGGAAGTCGCACGAGGTCGGGCTCATACCTGTCTTTGAGCGGGGAGCATTTCTCCCAAGCAAGGACCCTGTTGCGATCTGCACCATTAGCTGTGATTATGGACATGTAGCGAAACGGTATACGATTCGAAGATGTATAGATTGAGGTGAGAGATTGTTAATGCCATTGCAATCGCGATGTTGTGGTTTCTAGTGTGGAGTTCTAAATGCGGGGAACGATGCGGGGTGGAACTCCACACACTATCCGATCCGTTACTACGCGCTACTGTTATCTCTCCTAATTTGTAAGGACACAGGGACACAGCTCTCTGTAAGTGCATATGGGAGTGCGAGTCGGAGGTAATACTATATTCTATCCTATAGGTATAAATTACTAATATGTCTAACTACCTACAAAAATCATTATAGATGTGCCTATACCCTTAAAGCCAACTTACAACAAGTAGTAAAAAAACACTTATTAGGATAGCTAAGATTTAACTGACCTCGACTTGGCAGGTACTAATGGCTCACCCTGTTGCGCTTAACTGTCCTACATAAGAGGTAGGTATAGCTATACACAGTCTACCTACATTCCCTCCTTACCAGGTATACTTTTCATATTCCCAGAAAACGTTAAATCCCAACGTCTCATAGAAACCACGGATAACCACCCAGTCAATGAAGACGCCTTCTAAGCCTCTAGCCTTCATATATTCCATTGCTTTAACCAAGAGTGCTAATCCGACACCTTTCCCTCTAGCACTCCCATCTACACCAACACATGCGATCAAGCCGGTCTTGTCTTTTGATGGGACGCGTGGCAGGAAAACAAAGTCTTGGCCAACGACTGTATTAGGTGTGCACATTAGGGTCCACCCTACTTGGGCTCCGGATTCGTCAAAGGCGACAAGGACTTCTTGGTGTTGTTTGGCTTTAGCAAGACGTTCGTATGCTTCAACCCATTTCTAGGATAGTTTTAGAATTGATATAGAAGGAAGAATATGATGATAACGTTATGAGATTCAAAAAAGGGCAATATTAGATATTCAATTCCTAGACGTACCTTATTGTCGCCGAAATTAGCCCGTTGCTTTGTCATACACTCCTCATACAGCTCTGGTGACCAAGGGGCAAACGTGAGAGGCAACTTGGCTACCCGCTCAAGAACAATTGGCGGTGCAATGTTGGCGGTGATGCTTTTCCATAGGTCCCGCACAGTCGGTTCCTGGGATTTGTGAAATCCTATAAATGATCAGAGATGTCCATGAATTTCTAAGATAAGAGGCAATAGTTGGGGCATGATAGAATAATCTCACCTCGGTGCAAAAAGAAATCTCGGTATTTTGAAGGAAAGCTAATCGGAACTCCAGGCCATAATCGAGGGAAAGACGATTTGATTCCAATGGATGTTATTTCACCAGCCCTGCTTAGTGCCTGAAGCTCTTCCCGTGTTTTGTTCACCAGAGCAGTACCAAGTCCCTTGCCGCGATACGAGTCAAGGACGCCGATAATTGATATCATTCCATCAACCCTAACATTAGTTTTTTCATAGTATGCCAGGGAGAATCCCTTGTCGTGAATGAGATGGATCCGGTCAGATTGAGTAAGGATCAGTGCCAGATGACTACGCTCAATCGGCCAAGTAGGAAATATTTCTTGCCATAGATTCCACACATGTGTAACTTCATCTTCAGATGTGCTATTGAGACTTCGAACTTCATGCTTCGCATACACTAAACCGACAGGCAGGACACCAGAGGAAGGGGTGGCTCCAAAAATGACATCGACGGCAGATTTAAAGGCCTCTGGTGTTGGCTCGTATATCGCAATGTAATTCTTGATTGTCTCAGCGTCGTCTAAAAAGTCATAAGGATCACAGGTAGCGACCACGATCAACTTGTTTCCTAGTTTCTTTCCAAGAGCGAGCCCTAGATCCTTCTGGTACTGACTGTGATTCGCATTCCGCGTAGAAAGTACCACTACGTCCGCTTGCACAATGAGATCCTCCTCGGCTTGGTCCAGAGGCCTCGAATCAAAGTATTGTATAGTGTGTACGCGCGGATTGTCTGTTTCAAGCATGTCGAGAAATGCATTTTTCAAATAAGACTCCGTGGTCTTGACCTCGCCACTTTCGACGGCACCACCCCCAAGACCGCCTCCTAGAGGAGTCTTTCCGGGAAAGAGATAAACAGATTTCGTAGTCGGACTCTTTGAAATGGGTAGAAGGCCTGGGGCGCTGCGAACAACAGTGGTGCTTCGTGCATACATCCTAGATGCGAGAGCGGCATGCCTCTTGTTTGTTGCTCCCGCATCAATTGAAACGGGCAAAGTGGTAGAACTTAACGGGAGGTATTTGCGTTTGAGCTCATTCACCCTGTTTAGAGACACTTGGATGGTTTCTTGAGAAATTTCACCTTGTTTGACAGCCTGGACGACATGCTCGATCGCACCAGCCTGTGCAGACATGGTATGGCAGACCATAATGCTGTCAGTTCCTGCCTATCCAACTCGTCAATGCCCCTCTTGCCCGTGATATTATAATGGTAGCTTACCTTAATGGCTAACACTGCGCCCTTCTCTGTCCCATATGTTGCTCTGACACCGTCCATTTCCAGACAGTCACACACGATTACCCCTTTGTAATTCATATCCTTTCTTAGAATCTTAATGGCATCCGGATTTAAACTGGCCGGCAATGCTTTCGAAGCATCATCATCACTAATGCCTGGCATGGCAATATGCGCGGTCATAATAGCGTCCACCCCCTCAACAGCAGCTCGTCGAAACGGAACAAGCTCGCATGCCTCTAACATCGCTCTGTTCTTTGATACAACCGGCAATCCGACATGTGAATCAACAGCCGTATCTCCATGGCCCGGGAAATGCTTCGCACACGACGCGATTCCACCTTCCTTGAAGGCTTTAATCTGAACCGGGTTCCCCAGCTCTAGGCCGTTGCTGAATCGGTGATTATTACCGGGTTCCCCAGCTCTGGGCCGTTGCTGAATCGGTGATTATTACCCCTTAAGCGGTATACTACCTATAGGACAGTAATATAGCATAAACCCGCGAGGAAAGAGGAAATAGGCATTCTAAAAATTCTCCTTTGAACCCGGAATTGGATAGTTTATTTCCATACTTCGTGCGGACTGTACCTTAGCTTATCTCCATAAGGTACGTAGTACATACTAAGTAACGTAACTATTCTACTTCGGTCTAGAAAAGGCGTTAAAACATCAATGGCGTCTCTAAAGCTTCTCAACTTGTTCCATGGCGCGCGTACGTAGTTGTGAGATGCTACGTTGCATAAATCAGCATCAACGATAGGTACGGCACTGGATGGACGGGAGGATACGAGATCCCCTCCCAACAGGAACCGTACGTGACGTTGCTAACTAGAGCCCTAGGTTGGGCTGTCAATTCGAGATTCATTACTTGACTGAAAGGAGCAGCGGCTAGTCTGAACAAAATTATGGTTAAAGGGCGCCCTTGAAGAATATTACCCTAGAATAATAAGGGAAGTCGAATCGCGTCCAAGAAAACGGCTAATTCAACGCTTTTTTGCAATGACAGACCCTGTGGCAGCGACTACTACTACACCATGGACAGAGGAAGAACTGAGGGCGAAGGTTGGCCAGGTATGTTGAAAATCCATCCCCCTATCAACGGCGTGGCACATTTTTATCATTTCAATGCTTTTGATTATGCTCTTCTATGCACATAGGCATGGGCGAGCCTACGTCTACTAGCAGGCCGTTTTTTAGTGAGAGGCACGGCCCAGAGCGGGGAAACCCGCGTGACCAGACACATATACATAGATAGGGAAGCGCCTAATTTCCTAACGTTGCTAGCAGGCCGTTTTTTAGTGAGAGGCACGGCCCGGATCTGGGAAACCCAAGAGACCAAACACATATACGTAGATAGGGAAGCGCCTAATTTCCTAACGTTGCTAGCAGGCCGTTTTTAGTAAGAGGCACCACACTAAGTAGATAACCCCGTCTAGCGGGTGGGAGTATGTAACCATGTCCTTTTATTCAATTGGTAGCTTCGTGGAGCGTATAGAAACTAGCAAGGGCCGAAGTCTTATATCAACGACTTTTGTTCCCATCATTGTAGATCTTCTTGGCAGAGCAGAGTTGTTTCTGTAAGGCACCGTCTTAAAATGGAGGACCCAACAGGAATCAGCAGCCAGAACGATGTCTTTACTAAAGGCGTCATGAACGATACCATTGTTATCGATGACAAGAAGGCGAAGGATATCAAAGAGAACCTAGAGAAGTATGAGCAATTGTTTGGAACAGACGAGGATGCTTTTGAGCAGCCAACAACGACAAGGAAGGAACTGTGGGCCTACTACTTGTACTATAACGTAAGAAAATGGGCGTACATTTGGAAATCTAGAATGTCATTAACAACAATACCTAGGGTAATAACGGTGTCGGGCCCGGGTCATACTCATCAACCCTCTTTCAATCTGCTATAACAGCGGCAGGGTGGGATCCAGCAGTGAGCCCCCCCCAGCAGGGAAACTGTGGCAGTGCAGGCTGCGTCGTTAAATGGGGATCCGGTACGAGGTCTGTCGCCAGTGTTGTACTCATCGCCAATGGAATCTGCTTTGCCGCCATGACCGTTTTGTTCGTGGGACTTGGTTCAGCGGCAGATTATGGAACTTTTGGTCGCTGGCTGTTGCTCTCTCTAACGGTTGTTTGCTGGGTCTTCCAATATGGCATGATGGCCATTCGACATCCAAGCCAGTGGCCAGCAGCGATGGTGATTTTTATCATATCATATATCGCATATGTGAGCCTTTGATGCGATTTCTCAAAATGCACCATTTCTAACGTATAATAGGGCGCGACTTTGGTATTCTATGCCGCTCTATTCCCAAGATTA
Source organism: Pseudogymnoascus sp. VKM F-4519 (FW-2642) (assembly GCA_000750935.1). NCBI lineage: Eukaryota > Fungi > Ascomycota > Leotiomycetes > Thelebolales > Thelebolaceae > Pseudogymnoascus > Pseudogymnoascus sp. VKM F-4519 (FW-2642). The sequence goes on from JPKD01002261.1 coordinate 19,979, forward strand.
TCACGGTATATGCCTAAGGTTAGAAAGGCACGAGATGAAGATTTGAAAGAGGGAAAGATCAGCCAAAATGAATATGATGAGATTGAGAGTATGGAACGAAATCACATTAGCAACGTTTCCACAGCGCATTCCAATATTGGATACCTCTTAATCCTTGCCATTAACCTTTCAGTTCTGCTACCGCTTCAGGGATTCGTCTTTAGCAACAACCTTGCCCTATGCTTAACCAACAGCTGTAAGTTGAATTGATCACTAAACTAATTCATGAAACTAATGGAAGCAGACTGGGTTGTACTTGGAATTTGGTGGTTCATTTACCAACAGCCTCGGCCAGGACCTAAGATGCCCAAAGGTAGCAACTATTTCAGTATTGGTTGGAAGCAAGTCTATCTCGCCATGCGCGAGATCCGGCATCTTCCCCAAACATTCATTTACCTTGTCGCATTTTTCCTTCTCGCAGATGGCCTAAATACCACGGGGACACTCATATCCATTATTCAAAACGATCTGGTATCCTTCTCGTTCCTCGAGAACACCTATTTCGGCCTCTCCCAAGCAGCATGCTCCACTTTCTCCACGTTGGGTTTCTGGTACTTCCAGAAGTATTTTGGGATCAAAACGAAATACATGTTCATGATAACCAACGCATTCACCGTTTTCATCCCATTCTACGGGATGCTAGGCCTTTGGACAGATAAGGTTGGGTACCATACCATGCGGGACTTCTGGATTTATAACATCATGTTTGGCCTGTTCCAAGCTCCCTATTACGCATATGCTCAGACTATGATGTCTGAGGTTACGCCGAGAGGATATGAGAACATGTTTTTCGGACTGTTCGGAATCACAAATCGTGCTGTAAGTTCCCTTCCTAACCTAGATTATCTCTGTGGCATGCTGACCGAAACATAGTCGAGTATCATCGGGCCAAACGTTGTCCAAGCAATTATTAACAAGACGAATAATAACTGGCTAGGATTCCCATTCCTCTTCTCGATTTGCGCTGCTGCAAGTATAGTCATCTGGTTTGTGGATGTCGACAAGGGACGAGAGAATTGTAGGAAATATGTCGAAGAGAGAAAGCTGCTTAGAGTAGCGAAAGAAACTAGGATGACTTCTAATGAGGTCGTTGAAGGTATTTCAACTGGAAAATTAGGCGTTGATAACAGTACGAGTAGCGAAGCTTAAGTAGTTGTAGAGAGTTTAAAGGGCCTTTAGGTTTAATCTAAAGTATATCATTAAAGCAACTAGACTTTATGTTTCTTTTCTTGTTTTAAAGAATCTAAATCTAGTAAGTTAAATAGTTGTAGATAGAGTTAGATAGTATAATTAAACTCTATAAGGTTGCTTATTTAAATTTCACTCTTATATACTATTTAACAACCTTATTAATATAAGTAGATATAGGAGTATAAGAGATGTAGTTTTAGTACTATCTACCTACCTCCTATATAGGGTGTGTTTTTTAGTAAAACATAAGAAATGTAATGTATACATTAGCTATATACCCCCTTATATAACCTACTTTCTAGTTAAGTACATTCTAGTAAAATATAAGTTTCCCCCCCTACTATATATAAGTTTCTACCTTATATATAACGTATTTTACATATAAGTAGCTACCCTAAGTAAGTAGCTATAGAAAACATAAAAATGTATAGACTAAGAATAAATATATTATATGTTATAGTAGGTTTCTATAACCCCTACACCTTCACATCGTTAAATAGAGTAATTTATGTTATGGTGTTTTAGACACAGATTATAGGGATATACTTACATAAGGTAAGGGATCCTAGGAGAACCTATTTCCAGCTGATATATTTGTCCCTACGGCTGTGAAGGGTCATGATCGGGAATTGATTGCCAAGGAAGGTGCTGAAGTGACGGTTATTCAAGGTGACTACGATGATACCGTACGCCTTGCTGCTGAGAAAACGACCTCATCGCAAGGTGGGATTCTAATCCAGGACACGTCTTTTGAAGGGTATGAGGATATCCCATCTTGGATTGTTGATGGCTACTCTACTATGATGCACGAAATCGATTCTCAACTCGAAGAGCAAGGCTTAAAGCCCACAATCATCATCACACCAGTTGGCGTGGGCTCCCTCGCTACAGCCGTCGTCACTCACGCTAAGTCCAGAGGGCATTCGATTACCACTCTTGCGGTTGAGCCTGATACCGCTGCATGTCTCCACACCAGCCTGAAAGCCAGTTAAGTTACTCCTATAAAGACGTCTGGGACTATCATGACCGGGTTGGACTGCGGCACAGTTTCGACTTCCGCCTGGCCAGTCCTTCAGGCTGGTATTGATGCTAGCGTCACTGTCTCCGACTTTTCGTGCCATGATGCCGTAGTGTATCTGGCAAGGCATGGCGTTCCGCTTGGGCCACGCGGTGCCGCTGGCCTAGCTGCACTGTTTATAATTGCAATATAATTATTCTGATATTCAACAGTGCAGCTATTCCTGAGTAGCCGACCTATTGATTGCAGCCCTAAGTGATTGAGTGCATTTATTTAAACTACAGATGCTGTAAACACTGCTGTTATACACAGCCCCCCCACGAGTACTTTTTTAGCGCGGAGTCTTCAGTTCATTCGCAATTTTGACACTAAAGATGGTTACTTTACATTTTCATAAAGCTTAAAAGGCTGCATACAGTTCGCGCACTGTCCAGAGATAGGGTTCTAAGGGATAACCGTCCGTGGGAGGAGCGTGCATGGAATGAAGTATCCCTGATATTGTGTACCAGATTGAGAATAAGATAATCGCAGCAACTAACAGCAATACCACTGTAATTACTACATCTGAGATATTGGGTTCGCTAGTATATCTCTGGCGGTGACTCTTCATCGTAGAGGATTTCCTGATGGCGCTGTTGCGATCCCTTCATCTTGGAAGTTTGATGGTTCGATTTATGTGTTGTGATTGCCTTGGCTATGGAGGTTGGGATGAGGAAAGGAGCTGTCGAAGAGTGAGAAATTTATAAAGTCTAACTTGACGCTAATTTATTTAAGATTCGAAGTTTATACCTCCGCCTATGAGAGGATACACTAATTTATATATCATACGATCTCAGTGGGGGTCATTTGAGCCTAAATGTTATACTTCGCTATATGGTGGTACGCTAATAAAACACTACAAAAATAGCACATGTGATTAATAAATTTTGGAAAATATATATTAAAATTCTATTGTATATAAGTTAACAATCCCGCTCCATGAGCGAATAGGTCTCTGAAAAACAAATGCACGGCGCCGTCGTAAAAAACTGCACCGAATGAGCAATCAGCTTTGTCTAATTTTGTAATCCCCCCACGCCTGCACCTGTAGTTTCGCTCTCGCTATCATCGCTGTGTATTCATCGCAAGCAAAGCAACCACCTTCGTTCAGCGCGTCAAATGGGTAATCATCGCTCAAAAAACAGACCAAAAAACCATCTCGTCTCGGTTCTCTTAGCCGCGGCAGCATGAACCAAAGCACATATCTAGAAGAGAGAATGTCAGTATATATTGACGATAATAGAAAGGACAAGTCACTTACCTGGGTTTCCTCCTGTGCGAACGGCCCTCGGCTTCTTGACTGCTACAGCCTTCTCAGCTGGAATGAGGTTCATGAGTGAATCGGTATCTCCGCGGTCAGCGTTGAACAGGGAAATAGCACGAAACTTGTGCCAGATGGCCTGAGGGAAGTGCCCCGTCGTGTTCTTGCTGTATGGGGAGGTAGTGTAACGCGCCATTTTTGATATGGTGGGGTTAAAATAGCTCTGTGTGTGGTATGGGTTTGAGGTTGTTAGTGAAGGTGACTGTGGACGGGAGGAAGCTTTATACTATAAACGTTAGCCATATGAACTGCATGTAAGTGCCTCACGGGTATGCGAGTGAAAGAAAATGCAGTGTTTGTCCAAAACGGATATGCTCTGAGAACAAAGCACTTGACATGCAGGATGCGTCTTACAAGATTCCGCGGTATAGTCTCAAGGGGGAGATTTGTACGGTTGTTTGGTTGGCGATCTGCCGCTGGAGCTTGGACGGCCTCGTGCAGAAGCGTTACACTGTTTGCTAAAAGGCACTACTCGATGGGTAAGTGTGTGTACCACCGGTTGTGACGTGGGGACTAGCTTTTTTAAGTGAAAAAGGTTGGTCGGTGAATACAGAGTGATTAGTTTCTTTGTTGTTGGTTTGCACTTAGATAGTAATCGGCTTATGTTTATAATGGTTTTCAGGAATCACATTTTGGGTGGCCGTGCGAGTCCACGTTCGGACGTGGACTTGGATCCCAATTGCCCCTACTCATGGGCTGCTCCCTGCTGATGTAAGAGGCTAGGGTGGGTGGAGCTCCGTAACTCCGAAATAAGGTGATCGACAATTTCGTGAACAAGATTCGCCTAGGATTCCGCGACTCCGTTGCCCCCCAGCCTATTCATTACTCCGCAACTCCGCAACTCTAACCATTTGCGGCAATGCGACTTAGGACCACCCATTCCGTCACTCCGGAATGCCCCGTTTTTACTTTAA